>MJUU01038717.1:659-62858 GCA_002080025.1 Modiolus philippinarum | reverse complement strand
ATTTATCTAGTTAAATATCTAGTTAAATATCTAGATAATAAGTAGTTATCTAGTTAAATATCTAGATAACCTCTTCAAATAGAGGTGAATAATAATATAATAATGGCAGTTACAAGCGCTAACAGGCATTTTTTCACGTTATGATATTAAAATTAACTAGTTAAATATCTAGTTAAATAACTAGATAACTACTTAATTAACTAGTTAAATATCTAGTTAAATAACTAGATAACCACTTAATTATCTAGTTAAATATCTAGATAATTTATCTAGTTAAATAACTAGATATTTATCTAGTTAGATAACTAGATATCTACTTAATTAACTAGTTATGTATATGATTATGTGTTGGCAGAAATATGCCACCATATGACACAGCTATTTTATTCTAGTAATAAATTACTAAATATTTGATGATAATTTTCACGAAAAACGCCGATCTATTTGCTATGTCATACATGTAGCCTTATAGTTTATTCGCTATTTTTTATTTTATTTTCAGTGCAAGTAGTGTGAGTGGTAGTGTGAGTGATGACAGAGTAATTCCTATTTCCTTCGTCTAACCCATCAAATACAAATTATCACTAGAAATTTATTCATGTGAGCCGTACAATTATTTCTTCTACAATACTTTTGAAAATATATCTTCTTACTTAAAATTTAAAAAAATAAATAATTGAAGTGTCATAGGTTAATAGAACCACAAATGATCATACCTCAAAATAACAAAATTTGCACATTTTCTGAAATGAGGTAAAACTAAAACTTATTTCTTAATATATCAACATAAAATTACATGGATACTAGAAGCAGGAACAATACTGAAATTTTGTACAAGATGTCAAATTTTAGAATATGCATTTAAACCCGTTTTAGTAACTTTTTACGAGTTAAAACACGTATATCAGCGTGAAACAAACCGTTGTCTGTACAAAATTACAAGATATGTCTACCATTTTATATATATTGTTGAAGTGAAAGTAGATTTACATCAACTTCGATATTTTCTTATATTTATGGAATTAACACAATTTTTTTTTCAGCTTAACACACTAACATCAACTCAATATTTATTTCGTTGTAGTATTTTGACAACTATATTACACGTAGTACCAGATACCTATATTAAATGAAGCACCAAGTTTACTTACATCTCTAGTTGTTCCATGTGGAGTTTGTTCCTGAATACAAGTTGACTCTGTTAACTGCAGGGCTGCGAAGTCTGTAAGGGAGCAAAATGGATGTATAAAAAGTGTGGGTAATCTTCATTGACTGAAGGATGAAGATGTATATATCAAATGTATTGTTCAGAGAGTCTTTCAGGTCCTTTCAGTAAGGAACGTACTATATATTATAGTAAACCCGAAAACCATTAAAACATCGAAAACGTAAGTACACATTCGCTTTTTATCATTTATTGAAGTATAATTAATTGAAAACACTTCTTTCTTATTCTTTGATTGGCACCTAGGCTAATATATCCCAAATGTTGCGTTGTACGTCGTGGGTTTAATGACAAACAACTTATTTTAAAATTCTACTATTGAAGACAACTGTATTAAATTATTTATCTACAAATAATTAAATACTAATGGTAAATCCAGTGTCTACAGATAGCAATTCGACAAATTATGTCACTCCAGTGCAGATAAAATCAACGTTTGTAAGACCATACACCGAAATATGTATAAATAACAAAAATACAGAGGTTAGTGTGAATTTGATATCTGCATAAGGTCATTTCGACAACTTAAGTCTCTTCAATGCAGATCATATCAAAACACTTATACAATGAAAGGATATGGAGTAGATGCATATTAAACAAATATTCTCTACAAATACATGGTAAAAGCAAGCAATAGAACAACGCTTTTTATTAATTAGTTGGTCTTCATCTGTAAGTGACCACGAGACCCTCAGTAATCTTTATTCTCATAGAAGTTCAAGATGTCACCTAACATCGTTTGAGCTCATTTCATTGCTAGATATCGGACAACGCAACTAAACTGCTGGCTAGTTCAACTAGCCTATTTTACTGGTAAAATTGTCGTACTGCGAAAAAAAAATCATATTCAAAACTTCCCGAAGGGCTTGGTAAAGAATTATCGAAGATTTCAGTAGACATCGGCAGTATCCGCGAGAAGCCAGTATACCTTTAAAATCTTCAGGCCCTTTTATCCAAAAGCCGATAATATAAATCAATAAAACGAATTGTTGCACCAGGTATGAACAATATTTCAGTTTTGTAATATTGTTTTCACACAGCAAATGAATTTTCATTTTCTCTACAAAATAATCATCTTATAGCCAGTAATTTAAGCGAGTTCATTAATTGGGAAATTAAAAAAGTCAAATTTTCTGAAAGGGAGGTAATTCGTTTTTAATTAATTTCAAAGAGATACTTCAGTAACTCTTTTGATTTTTTACACACTGTCCTTTAAAAAAACATTGAAGATTTTACAAAATTTTAATTTATATGTATAATAGCTTTTACTCCCATTTTTTTGGTGAAAATTCGACGACCCCATTTTCTTCCAACATTGTTTTATACGAATCTATCTCAGTGTCTTTTTAATCGTTTACTGTCCTGAACACTCGTATAATTTTATGCTTTATACTTTGCATTTATATTAATGTTATATCGTTAATATAGTTATTATATATAGTTCCTATCGTTCTCTACGTTTGTCGTTTGTCTTATTCGTGTTTTTTACTGTGTAGTTTCCTGACAGATTGTGGCATGTAATTATACTTTTCAGCCATTGTAGTTGTCTCCTGTTATCCATTCTTTACATATATCAATACAAAGTATACTTGAACTACATACCGATGTACTAGAGCTTGCTTTACTCACAAATCTACTGTATGTGAATGACTATAGGTATTACTACTCACCTGTGCTACATGTACTACAAGAGGATGTGCTAGAACTTGGTATACTCAGAAACCCGCTATCTGTGGATGGGTTTTGCGCTGTAAATAGCCCTGCAAATAAGAAGTGCTAGTTTTGATTCTGGCTTCTTATTTTGCAAACTTTTGTGTACCGATATGAATTATATCTCAACTGAAAGGGCTTTGTATTGAGAATCGTTAATCAAAAAATTAAAAGAAGACCCCATCAGAAGAAGGAAGATCATATTTATCACACAGAAGTATATCAATATATTCGTAATAACCATTGAATTTCAAAAAAAGGCTGTTACGAATACCTTTGTACCACCAACTGTACAAACAATAATTTTTTGTATTTCCATTTGTACTCCGAATCTAACCATAAAGAAAACTTGGTACATTAAGCTATTTGTACTCCAAATCTAACTGATATTGGGAGTACAGATAGAATATCAATGAGAGTGTTATTTGGTGGAGGTGTTATTTGTAAGACAAAAATAAAGGAAATCCCCGAGAAAATCAAAGATACATTTTTATATGAAATCGTACAGAAGTTATCCCTAAATCAGACAATACACAAACACAAAGAGAAAAGAATGACGAAAGGGAAGATAAGCTATTCATTTTAATTCATTCCATAATTTTAAGTATTTCGGTAAATGGACTTCCAAATGGTTTGATTCAGACAAAAGTTGTCGAAATTCGTATATGCAGGAACAAATCAACACCAGCTCGAGTATTTTGTCATTTAACCACTAAAATTGACAAACAAGCCCAGCATTAATGTGTGATACTTTATCCACACCGATGTATCCAGCCTTCAGAAAAGGAAGTCTTACGGGGTTCAAGTGGAAAGGGGTGTCAATTTTTCCCAATCTATAGCTATGCTGTACGATATATGAAATTCCTTTCTCATCCCCAAAATCACTTCCTTTCTTTAGCTGGATCCACCGCGCACAACTATTTATTTCGGGGCGTTTTAGGATGCACCTGTCTAACATAATATCATTATACTAAATAAGAGCAGTATACTCTGTGAATAAGAATAATAAAAATATATGTTGCGAGACAGCTTAATGTCCTATAAATTGGACAAAATAAGAAAGTTACGCGGAAATTACAAAATCAATGGATAAATGAATTTCTCTTATGATGTGGCAGCAATATCTATTTCTTACACGATAAGATAATTTTTCGTATCACTTAGTATTAACTTTTATGCTATCATTTCATTGGCCTTTCATACGATTAGATAACTTTTCAGTCGTATTTTCATTGGTTGTTCTAGAGGTCACACTACTGGTCAAACCAACGTCATGGCAATCCGTGCACATTGCATTATATCGTCTGCATTATTTTTATTCAATTGGAAAGAAGAAGAAATGGAAAAAATGAGCTTCGTGTGTACATTCCTATTAATTTATTCTCCCAAAACAGTTGAATATATTTTGCCACTTGAAATAAATTATTTTATTGCTAAAAATAAGTTTAATTTCCTTCCTGTGTTCTGTGTTGATGTTATGATGTAATGTGTATTGAGATCATTGACGCGTGGAAATTGACATCAGAATCAGTTACAACAGAGAAATTTACACCTACATTTAATTACAAATCATTCGTAACATTTTCACTCAACTGACAAGCAGAAATTAATTTTATTACTGTATAGATGTTTAAAACTGTAATTACAATTCAATCGAGCTTTCACAGCGAGGAATCATGTACTTGTCATTGCTGTTGATTGTTGTGAACATGTGCGTATAATGCAACATAGTTCCTACATCTACAACACTTATCGTTGTTTATAGTTTCTACTTTATATACGGGGAAAATTTATTGTTAGACTTTACATTCATTATAAGGATAAGTTTGAAGTACATAATCAATCTTCAATGTATTCATAAACACAACTAAGTTCTTCCAACTTAACATAATTGGGAGAACACGACA
This sequence comes from Modiolus philippinarum, assembly GCA_002080025.1. Classification (NCBI taxonomy): domain Eukaryota; kingdom Metazoa; phylum Mollusca; class Bivalvia; order Mytilida; family Modiolidae; genus Modiolus; species Modiolus philippinarum. Next base: position 58,016 of record MJUU01038717.1, on the reverse strand, counting down.
GAATGGTTTATCATAAGAGAAATAGGTTTCACAACTCGTGATGCTTGTATATCGCTTGTTATCAAATCTCGCTATTTAATTACAAATAATAATTAACTCGCTGAAGCTCGTTAATTATTATTGTGTAAGTAAATAGCTCGATTTGATAACAAGCGATATACAAGCCTCACTCATAATGAAACCTATAAAAATACCCCAAAAAATTGGTATTTATTCATTTATCCATTGATTTTGTATTTGGTATTTCTTCATTTATCCATTGATTTTGTAATTTCCGCGTATACATCTAACGTTCAACATTTTTTCTATTTAGGCCATGTCTTTGATGTTCTTATTACAGGGTTTTATTTGGAGACAACAGAAGTGAGACGTATCTCTGGTCCACGGTGATGTCCTGTTCTTTTTTTTACCCTCGCAAAAGGAGTTAACTCCGAAAATTTGGGCCTTTTCTTTCCTGTACATGTATTTTTTAGATTTTAGTTTTATTGCATATTTTTATTTTGTTGTTCTCCATGCACGACAGCTATACAAACTCAGAGCTGTCAAGGGGTTTTGGGTTCCCAGAGTGAGACTGGGGGATATGGGGTTTGCCCTGCAAGATTTTTTTTGCATGGTACATTCTGAGAGCTTTTATGGTGGTCATAGCAAATAATTTGAGACAAAATTCTTGTCATAAAAAGAAAAAAAATGAAATTTGCTTTCATATCTGTGACCTCAAATGAAAATTGTGTTTTATTTAGTACATATTTATTGAAAATGGAACATTTTGTATGAAAGAATAGATGAAACAACCCCGAATTTCTGGTTTTTCTTATCCTGAAAAGATCGTTTTTCTATTTGAAATATATTTTTTCTCGAAAATTTAAAAAGCGTGACATTAAAGGGGATAAGCGTGAGAGCGTGATTTGGGACTGGAAAGCGTGACCCTCACGCCCAAAGCGTGAGACTTGACAGGTCTGCAAACTTTCTTATTTTGTCCAATTTATGTGAGTAAGAATAATTTGAAAGACTGTTTGATTAATCATTCATTGTAATTTACTGTGGATAAGGATGACGAAATATAATTGATTTACTCGTATATTTTATAAGTGTCACAATAATATTTGAATTCGAAGTTGACAACTACCAAAAATTTGGTGTCCGAGGATCATGGCGTTCAAGTTTTTTGTGTGACACGTCATATATTTTGTTAAAACTTTTTTACACTATTATTTCAAAATATGCCCTATTTCAGGGTACAGAAAAATTTCATTGGAACACAGCAGATATAATATGAAAGTTAAAACTGAAAAGTTTATGTTCATAATAAAAGTGAAACAACGGCAGTAGAATACCGAAGGAACAAAGGGGTGAAATTCACAAAAATCGAAGTCCAAAGACAGGGCAAAAACGAGAACACAGAAAACAATGACGTTAGACGCAAAAACAATGACGCCAGACAGACACAAAGCACAGAACCAGAAACCACAACATTCAGAACAAAGGCACTCACAGTGTGAACTCCAGTGAAACTGAGAGTGACCTCAGGTGCTCCGGAAGGAAGCATGTCCTGCTCTGTTAACAGCGCCCGTCACACGGTAAGTGAGGCATATATGTTTTTGAAAGATCTGTTAGGTAGCTGATTGGTTAATGTCTTTTTCTTACCCTAAGACAAAACCAATTAAAAATCATGGTACGAGTTACTTCTCTAACCCTAAAACAGTACCAAGTTAAATTTTGAAAAGCTTTAGTAATCATCGAGTATTCAAACATAGACAAGGACAGATCGGTATCACGGACATAACTAACGAAGACAAAACTAAAATATAACGAGTCACAACACAAAAAACTAAAGCACTCACAGTGTGAACTCCCATAAAAACCGAGAGCGACATCAGGTGGTCCGGAAGGGTGAGCATGTCCTGCTCTGTTAACAGCACCCGTCACACTGTGGGTGATTCAATCCTTGAAAATGTAAAAGTCGGTAGTCAAATCCGGGAAGACGTGAATCTAGCTGAAAATGTCCACTTTCATTTGGGATACTGACACGTCATATCTTTCAATGATGCTATGGTGACGGCCATAGAATATCTTGAGGGATGAAATTAACAAAGGTTGAACAAATCCCTAAGCAGCTTTTGGGACAGTGTTTTTGCTCTGTTAAAAAAAATCACTGTACAAACTACAAGCTCGACAGTAACGAATCAACTGTGAAATGTACACTCCATAGGCTGGAGAGGTAGGTATATTGCTGCTAAGAAAGGGAAAGTTCACAATGGGGAAATTAAAATCATCACGCTTGTCATATAGCTTAGATTTCAAACGTCCGTCTTCGTCAATATACAATAAAAGATCTAGGTACGAAGCTGAAGTAGGTGTTTCAGTTGTTTCTTTAATTTCAAGCTCATTTGGATAGATCTGATGTAAATAATCCTTAAATTTAGGATTATTAAGAGAAAGCACATCGTCTATGTAGCGGAAGCTGAAATTAAAGGACTGGGCTAAATGTTTTTGTTTTCTTTGAATAAGCCCTTGTAAAAACTTGGCCTCGTACGAGTAAAGGAAAAGGTCAGCTAAAAGCGGCGCACAGTTTGTTCCGATAGGAATCCCTATTGTCTGTTGGAAAACACGACCTCCAAATTCGACAAAAATATTTTCGATCAAAAATTCTAATATTTTGATTACGTCAGTCTCGGTGTACTTCTTATTTGAATCGGTATGGTTCTTAACAAAATATGTCTTGTCTTTCCCTATAACTAAATAGGTGTATCTGCGTTCTCCATTTTTTGTGCAGAAACATTGATGTATTAAATCTGCAATTACTGTTTTCAGTTTATTGTGTGGCAGGGTTGTATAAAGTGTAGAAAAGTCAAAAGTTTGAATGCTATGGCAGTGAAGCTTGAAATATAATATTACAAAGAAAATATTTTATCTAGATCTTTCTTTTCACACATATATAGTACATCACAGAGATTTGCATATTTTTACAGCAGAATTAAAGTCGCTTAACGCTAATCGTCAACCCTTCAAAACTAATAATGGATTTGGAAAGAGCTTATTAAGTCAAAATGTCACCGAGAAAGATCAAACTAATTAATCAAGTTTGAAGGGCTTCGTGAAAAGAAGAAAAAAATAAAATAGCACAAATCTTTAATTTCAGCTTCCGTCATATACATGATATTTAGTCACTAAACAACCCTTTGGTGATTTTCTTCATCTTATAATCAAAAAGAGTTCGAAATCGAGGATACTACAGACACCTTAACATCTGCCTCATTCAGTGACCTTCATCTATAAATGAAAAGAGGAATAAACTACAAACCAAACTGTATGACAAACGCGATGACACCACTCTTCCAATAGTCAATTTTCCTTTTCACTGTAGGATCATATTCCAACGGCACCAGTAATAAGGATTAACATTTCCAAATCCAGCCGCTACTTGAGGACCTGTTCGATACAGTGACTTCTTTGACTTAACAAGGGTACATTACCACCATTATTTGACAGACCGTTACAATGTTTCTATTTCACAGGTGAGAATAGATATCTTTTGGTACATCCAGAGTTTATTACCGGACTGTCAAGCACCGACTGTGATAAACCGGGCTTTTCACTGACAGTATGACGGATACACGCGTGGAGCAGATCATGACAATCCCCAGTTTTCAGATTATGTAGACATTATTTATCCATAAGAACTGAAATTAAATAAAGCTAACAATGATTCCAAATACTGCCCTTTTCTGGATCTAACCATCATTATTAACGCTGGTAAAATAAAAACTAAAATATATGATAAAAGGGATTATTTTGATTTCACTATAACTAATTTACCTTTTCTTGACGGCGACATCCCACAAGCTCCATCATATGGGGTGTACATTTCTCAACTTGTACGATTCGCACGTGTTTGTTCTACTCTTGACGATTTTAATGAACGTAACCTTACTATCACAGCCAAACTTTTACAACTGTGTTACAAATTTCATAATTTGTTGAATACCTTTAAGAAGTTTTATAACAGATATGAATATTTAATATCTAAGTATGGCGTTACTCGCAAACAGCTTATTACTAAGGACATTTCTAATCCTCGTTTTTACGGTAATGTTGTTAAAAAATGCCAGAATCTGATTAAAAATCCAGAAAAGCTGGGACGTAACTTACATTCTTTATGTAATAGGGGATATTGACAAGATACTCTGCTTGCATCCGTTAAATTAGCTTTGAGATCTAGTGACCTGAAAATTTTAAATACATACTGGCCTCTCACTGATACTGTCGATGTCTACTGAAATTTATGATGATTCTTGACCAAATCCTGCGGAAAGTGTTGAGTTTGATTTTTCTTCCGTAGTGCGACAGTGTTATACCAGCAGACTACGATCCTTTAGCTAGCCGGAAGTTTAGCGGCGAGCACCCCTTGAAGTATCTTTCAAAATTACGTATTGTCATATTCTCTCCTTTCAAGATTGTGGTCATGCAGTTAGTAGTCTACCTGTATTGGGTTTTATTCGTATGTTTACTTAACTATAGAGAAACGGGACAGATAAAGGGGAGGTTTGGGTACCCACAAACCGGTTTAACCCTTCCGCTGGCTTTTGCTAGTGCCGGTACCAAGTCCGGCTGTCCCGAGTTCCTATCGTTGTTTACGTTTGTCTTTTGTCTAATTTGTGTTTTTCCTGTGTAGTTCCATAGCAGATTGTGACATGTAATTATAATTTTCAGCCATTGTAGGTGTTTCCTCTTGTCCCTTTTATTTCTCTTACCCTTCCGAATCACCTGATGATATCTTAGATTTTGTAGGGTTTACACTGCTGGTGATTTAGTTCTTTGGCGTTCTTGTTCATTTTTGTTTATTTGTCTTGTCTTTTTCATGCTGTCTCAATTCGAATTGGATATGGATATTGGATTTTTGATTTTGGAATTCCCCTTTTCTCAGTTTTGATTCGGTATTTGTTAGACTGGTTCATAATTTGACGTCACCACTGCAAGTTTTACGGTCGACACCACGATCTTGTTGATAGCTATGGAATATCTGTTTCCCAGACGACAACAGACCTTTCCCTTTAGCAGCTTAATTGTTGTTTCCTCTACTTGATTTACCTTTATAACGGTCTTTGACTGGTATGACTTGCTCAACCAGAGTATTTGACATATGGTTTTAGGGTGGGTCCGTGTTGTTTATTTGACTATTTGTCAATATTTGACTATTTGTTTCATATATCCGCGTTGTTCATCTTCGTATGTGTGTGTCTTCATTTTCCTTTTCTGTGCCTTATGATTTTTCTTTGTTTCTTTGTTTACGATGTCTCACGTCCTTGTTTTGTCTTTGCTTCTCTCTGTTGCGGTTTTTGCCATGTCTTTGGACTTCGATTTTTGTAGTCATCGCTTCCCTTGTTCCTTCGGTATTCTACTGTCGTTGTTGTCTCCAGTGTTTGTTTCCTGTCCTGTACTTATATGATGTCATTGTATCTTTTTGTTTCATATATCCGCGTTGTTCATCTTCGTTTGTGTGTGTCTTCATTTTCCTTTTCTGTGCCTTATGTTTTTCCTTTGTTTATTTGTTCACGATATTGCCTTTGTCCTTGGACTATTTGTTAGACTCTAAGTTACTGCCTGCAAGTCTTTGGGTTATTCTTTTACAAAACTGGTTTTCGGTTTTCACTTACTTTAATGAATTACCTCTCATCAGCAGCATGGAAAGCCATAATCCAAAAGTAGTCAAAAATGAAGTACTCATTACCAAATAACATCAAAATAGGAGACCAAATCCAGAACCAAGGACATCTACCGAGTGCCATACAAGGAATGAAGTCTTAGTATTTTAAGCGGTTTGAATTTTGATACAAACAGTAAATTTCTATAAAACGCAAGGTAAATTTTTCATGTGAGACAAGTCTGACTATTAGGCTGGTGAATTAAATTAAATTAGATGAACTGAGTTATAGTCTCATCATTCTTGCAAGAAAAATCGAGGATAACCTTCTATTACTCTAATGTTTCGCTAAAAAGGTTAGCAGATAATGAGAATTTGCTACTGAACAGTTCTACAAAGCTCGAAGTAAATGCACCGAAGGGTTGTCAAAATAAAGAAAAAGGACGGACCCCTGAACATCGGTATACTATATCAGATCGATGTACTATTACTTTGATTACGATACAAACCTTTATATAAACGTTTTGTATTGATTACATTCGAAATTAATAAATGCATATCATGTGAATAAAGAACTGAAAGAAAATAGTGTAACATGATTAGACAAGCACAAAGATTAATAAAGAGAAAATACAATTTTTTATGTAATAGAAAAGGAATTCAATATTTTTCATGACAGCAACATTTATTTATTTCAGATAGGATCAAGAAATTGTCATTTTTCAGTTTTTTAAAAGTATTTACAACATGTGAAATAATTACTAGTATATTTTATTCAGTTGTATGGTATGATCGCAACCTGAGAAATTATAGAATTGTTATGACCAATTTTAATAGATTTCCAACTTACGTCCTGGGTGAGTACGTAACTGTTGTTGTCCTTGACTAACGTCTAGTCGTTCAAGTTTGTTTTTAATGTCTTCCAAGTGATTTTTCAAGCAATCAACGTCCGTGATGTATTTACTTTTTTCACTCAACAAAGATGCAATTTCCTTCGAATGAACGTCCAATTCACCATTTTCTAGTTTTTCTATCAAATTTGCTAGATGAGCAATGAACAATCTTGAATCTCTTTTAAACATGGTTATCCATTCTTTAGATTTTTCAAAATGTTTAAACACCTCCTGTTCTAATTGTGTATTGTCTTCTGCCATTGTCACATCACAAATTATAATGTTTACAACGATTAATATCAATGAGGAAAAGGTGTTAAGGAAAATATGATAGAAATCACCTTTGGAGGAGGAAGTTTGTGATTCTAAAAATAGTAAGTGTGTATATCTACCTGTTGAAAAGAATATACCAGGAATTTAATTCACTGAAACCAATCATCTTTTCTTTATCAATTTTTTTGCGTCTTAATTGAATTATGAAACACCGAGTTGCAATAGATTTGTATAATAGACCATTTCGACAATTTATCTTCTTTCCTTTTGGATAAATCACAACATTTGTCTGTACAAATAGATCTTGATGGAAGCTGTATACTGAGGGTACATAACTTAATTTGTCAGTTGGTAATGGGTCTGGAGCTGGCATGTCAGTTAACTGCTAGTAGTCTCTTGTGATTTCATGTTTATGTCCGTATATTTAGTTCTTTCAGTTTCATTTTTAACAATTGACTCAGTCCTGTTGCCAACTGAATTTTACTGTTGTTACGATTGTTTTTTTGATTTATCACATTGGCTATAGGGGGAAGGTTTGGATCCAATAAAACTAGTTTAACCCCGCCGCAGCAGGTTTGCGCCTGTCCTAAATCAGGAAATTTATTAAGCCTTTGTGTGTCCTTGTCTGTTTTCTAGTTAGATCACTTTATGTCTATGGGAGTCTTGGATGATGTTTATTTCGCTGAACTTGATTAGTCTTTATTTAGGGGCCAACTCCGACCTGCCGTTGGGTGTGGGGTTTCCTCACTCTTCATTTAAGCTCTTAAGGTGGCTTTGAGTTGTTATTGCTCCTCTTTGGGTCGTTGTCTCTTTGACACATTTCCCGTTTCCCTTCTTTTTCCTAACTGATACTGCCGATGTCTACTGAAATACATGATGATTCTTGACCAAATCCTGCGGGCAGTTTTGAATTTGATTTTTCTTCCGTAGTGCGACAGTGTTTTACCAGCAAACTAGGCTCCTTGAGCTAGCCGGCAGTTTAGCGGCGAGTACTCCTTGACCCATCTTTCAAAATTACGTTTTGTTCCCCCATTTTTCTTTTCCCTCCTCGGGTTGACAAATCTGGATGTCTCCCTTAACAGCAAGCCATGAATCTGGATGTTTCACGTCAACAGAGGGCCATAATTGTTTTATTATATTTTAAACAGTTTAATAAATTCCAAATCAAGAGGTCTTATTATAGTTTTAATCTGACAAAAAAGACTGATATAATCTGCTAGTGATTTTTAGAATCTACAGGGACAGTCATATCCGGGTTGTTCAGCGTGACACAACAGGATTGTTCTCGCAGTGATGTTATTTCGAAGCAGTTTGCTAAAACATCCGAGTTATTTTGAAGTCACATGATTGCTTTCATCTAATTAAATCTTCTGTTACTTATTAATATATAATAATGTATATTTGTCATAAAATAACAACAAGTGCGATGAATCACTGAAGGGTAGGAATACCACCAGAGAAGCAAAATTCTATAAATTTTCATATGCAATGTTGTTTCCTTAACTTCAACAACATTGTTAAAAAAATAATATAACAGAAAGCCGAAACAATTCATAAGGGAATGAGATTGGTGGGTTTTTATGTTCTCATTCATAAGTGTCTCTATTTATGGTGGAATGGGCATTATAAAGTCTTAGATTTGGCAGTTTGGCGGTAAAATTGGCATTTTATAAATCTGATATGCATTTGTTAACATAAATTGTAACATGCATGACTGGATTTTCTTTGATCTTTTTTCATAAATAATTTTGTTTATTTCTGGCGAATGTAAAATCGAATGGAATAATATACAGATCGCATTATTATACCGTAGTTCACACCTTATTGAATTTTATATCTACATATATTATATTCACCAACCCAGTAGTCAGTATTTCCGTGCTGACTCGAAAACCGACTGTATTGAAACTTGCAATATCTAAATTTTACAAAATTTTGGCTCTTCTATACTAATCAACTAAAGAAACGTCCGCCATCTAAGATCCTCAATATATTTGTAATAGGGGTGATAGAACTAAATTATTTTTTTATGCTTTGCAGAAAACCAATATTTACTCGTTTCTTGCATATTTTTATGACAAACTTTAGTCGGTGCTGATGAGCGACATTTTTTGAAACAGTGGTCAAAAAACTTTTGCAGAGTTCAACATAAGTTGAACGGCGGTTGGAATTGAATTTTCATTATTTGTTGAAAAAATCACTACATTATCGGTAACCTACCCAAAAACACAAAAATTCCCATAAAAAGGTAAGGCTGTCGAATTATAGAATTTTGACGTTTTTCAGTTTGACGTCATGACTTTTCCGAAATTTTTTTGTATTCGATGAATATCAGATAACTCGATGATGATTTCTAAACAAATTGAAGTCTCTTTTCACTGAATCTAAGGTCAGACTGCAACAAATACCCTCAGTGGTCAAAATGCCAGATCTTATCCAGTAAGTGAGAGACTCGTTTTCGAAAATTCGTTGAAGTATCGATAATTTCAAAATGGCAAATTGTTTGTAATGATTCAATGTGTCAATGTTGCTCTTGTTTGAGAAAAATATCCTTTTGACTTTCTGCACATGCTCATTTATGTCTCGATTCTATCATCCGAAAGTTCTTTTAATATTGACCGGGAGTGTTCTTTTCAAGAGTAAAATTAGAATCGAGCATTGCTAAAGATTATAATGAATTAATGAGAACAAATATAATGCTTTTATTTTAGACTATATTCCACAAAAACGTAAGTGGACGTTTCCTTTGTTGAGTATTATATTTAGATCATGTTGTTATTTGTTCACTATCAGCTTTTCCACTTTTTTCGGTTAATGGACTTCCAAATTTCGGGTTTGATATGCACTGATGAGACATTAGTTGTCGAAATGCGCATATGCAGAAAATAAGTTAACGGTAACTTCGGTATTTTGTTTTTTATTAGCACTGGGCCGATGCCGCTGCTGGTGGACTGTAAGTCCCCGATGGTATTCACCAACCCAGTAGTCAGTATTTCGGTGCTGAGCCGAAAACCGACTTTATTGAAACTTGCAATATCTAAATTTTACAAAATTGTGTTAAAAACAAAGGAGTATCTCCCTCATGCATAGCTCTGTCCTTACCTGCATTTTGACTCTTCTATAAGACATTAGTTGTCGAAATGCGCATATGCAAAAAATAAATTAACGGTATCTTCGGTATCTTGTTAAGCTCAATGTTGAAGGCCTCATGGTGACTTAAAGATGTTCCTTTGCTTGTTTTTACCATGTATTTGTAGATACTTTGTCTCATGTGCATTTACTCCATATCCTTTCATTCACCATACATATACATGAGCTTCTACTATGGTATAATACGAGAATTACATTATTATTAGCTTATGCTCCGCTGAATTAAGTCCAACAAATAACTGAATAATATCAGCTTAAATAACCATGGAAACTTCTATACTTCTAAATGCTGTTTAGGTAAGCTATTGAAATGCATATCTCGAAAAATTTGTAACACTTAAACAAATGTCTAAATTAAGATGTACTTTTCGTCTGCTTTCTCTCGATTGACATGAACGTGACAAATGTGCAAAACAGAAAAAAAATTGTTATCTCATTTACTATTTGAAAATAAAGAAACCTGTCAATCATTTACCATAAGTCATTTATGTCATTAGCTTGGAATCGTATCCCCAACTAATCGGCCAAACAAATTATCAACGTTATGACATATACTATAATAATATAATATAATGAAAGGATATGCAGTAAATGCACATGACACAAAGTTTCTACAGATAAATGGTAGAAGTTATCAATGGAACAACGCTTTTATCTAAGCTATATGACAAGCGTGATGATTTTAATTTCCCAATTGTGAACTTTCCCTTTTTAAGCAGCAATATACCTACCTGCCCAGCCTATGGAGTGTACATTTCACAGTTGATTCGTTACTGTCGAGCGTGTAGTTTGTACAGTGATTTTTTGAACAGAGCAAAAACGCTGTCCCAAAAGCTGCTTAGTCAGGGATTTGTTCAACCTATGCTAATTTCATCCCTAAAGAAATTCTATGGCCGTCACCGTAACATTATTGAAAGATATGACGTGTCAGTATCTCAAATGAAGGTGGACATTTTCGGCTGGATTCGCGTCTTCCCGGGTTTGGCTGCCGACTTTGACATGTTCCTGGATCGACTCACTCACAGTGTGACGGGTGCTGTTAACAGAGCAGGACATGCTTACCCTTCCGGAGCACCTTATGTCACTCTCAGTTTCACTGGAGTTCACACTGTGAGTGCCTTTGTTTTGAATGTTGTGATTTCTGTTTCTGTGCTTTGTGTCTGTCTAACGTCATTGTTTTGTGTCTGGCGCAATTGTTTTCTGGGTTCTCGTTTTTGCCATGTCTTTGGACTTCGATTTTTGTGGATTTCCCTCCTTTGTTCCTTCGGTATTCTACTGCCGTTGTTTTTAATTGTTATTCTTCATCTTGTAGTTTTAAAGCAACACTTTTTTATGGGAGTTCACACTGTCAGTGCTTTAGTTTTCTGTGTTGTCTTGTATATATGAGTTTTGTCTTCGTTAGTGGTGTTTGTGGCACCGATTTGTCCTTATTATTGTCTCAATACAAAAGATTTACAGAAACTTCCCAAATTTTTAACTTGGTACTGTTTGGGGGTTAGAGAAGTAACACGTGCCATGGATTTTTTATTGGTTTTGTCTACGGGTTAGAAAATGACTTTAACCGATCAGTTACCAAACAGATCTTACAAACCCATAAATGCCTAACTAAATGTGTGGCGGGTGCTGTATGCATGGCAGGACAAGCTCACCCTTCCGGAGCACCTGACGTCACTCTGTTGTTTTGAAAGTTCACACTGTTATTGCTTTAGGTTTTCGTGTTGTATATGTAGTGTTTGTGTATTTTGTGGGCACGTTGTGTCTTTGGTCTTCTGTCTTCTGGTGTTCTTGCTTTTGCGTTGTCTCTGGACTTTGATTTATGTAATATTGTGCTTTGTTCCTTCGGTATTCTACTGCCGTTGTTTTTAACACGTTTAAACTATTTATCTTTACTTCAAAATATTATTGGAAAAATGTTCACAATCAATACCAATAATGTGTCAATATCATATTTTTGAGACAATATCAACAACATTAATGTATCATCACATATCAAAATACAGTTCATGTTGTTATATTTTGGCACTCATAGAGGGTAACATTACAAGTTGGATATCTCATAAATTAAAACAATGCTTCTTGATTGTATTGATAAATGAACAATTTCCAATAAGTGATAAATGCATACCATCATCAACACATAAGGCTAAATAAGACTCATTAGAAAATCAGTATGAGCTATAGCATAAAAATTACTTAACAAAGAGATGTATGCTCTTTATTTTTCTTAGATATAGTGTACTTGTATATGAGATAATATCTCATGTGTACACTTTGTTCAATTACTATTATATAGATTTATGTAAATTCTAAAACCGAAGGATTAACTCCCTCCCTCCATCGTAGTTTTGTCCTTAGCTATATTTGATATTACTGATTATTCAGATTTCGTTTGGTTTAATGCATTATAAACATTTTTTTGAAAGTATGGATTTCCTTTGTTTGGTTTCTAGTGCTTCTGATGAGGAATAAATTTCCGAAATGGCCATACAGCTCATTAAAATTATTGCAGTTGGAGTTGACATATGTGCTATGGTCTCATGTTCATTTACTCCATATCCTTTCGTAAAACATATTCGTAAGCCCCTGTCTAAGCATTTTCGAGTACGTTCCATATCTTCGTTATTTGAATACCGCAATGCACGTCTGGGTAAAATGTGTGAATACACCATCATTGTCACTGAATAAACTATGAACTATAGGTATAAACAAAACCATCGCACACCAGAAATATCTCCTCATAAAACTTGGACTGTACATGAAATCTTAAGTTGTACCCTGGATTTTTTTTTCTGCAAGCAAATAAGCTCAATATCCATACGTGTCTTGACATAAATTCGGAAACAACAATTTAAATTCCAACTCCTTTACATAACAATCAGATGATAATATCGATTCACCTTTATATATCTCTTGTAAGAATCATTTTTTCTCTTTCTATCAGTGGTTATTATTTCTGCATCAGATTGACCTATTGTTATTGCATGAGTTGCAGCCCCTACACGAAATGAATTATTATCATATTCTTTGTCATTATAACATACTCGATATCTTTTAACCGGTTCATGATTAATATGACAAAATATGAAACATTTATTTTAGTCGAATACATCGGCAAACGAATACCGAAGCAAGAACGAGGAAAGGAGGAATTCTAAAATCATAAATCCAAAATCACGGCAATTCATATCCAACACGAATTGAGACAGTAAGACAAAGACAAAAAAATAAACAAAAATGTACAAGAACGCCACATAACTAAAGCACTAGCAGTGTGAACCCCTACAAAAACTGAGGTATCATCAGGTGCTCCGGAAGGGTAAGCATGATCTGCTCCACGCGTGGCACCCGTCACACTGCCAGTGGAAAGTCCGATTTTGTGACAGTCGATGTTAGTCAGTCCGGTAATAACTCTTGATCTACCCAATGATATCTATTCTCATATGTGAAATAGAAACATTGTAATGGTCTGTCAAATCATGGTGACGACCGTAAAACTTCTGTAGTGACAATTGCAACAGTGACTGAACATACTCTTGATGCAAAAGTTTTTAAGACAGTAATTTCGCTATGTTAACACAATCGCTGTACAAATTACAGGCACGGCAATAGCGAATGAGTTGTGAAATGTATACGCCATATGCTGGATATGTGGGAATATATGATAGTAATTAAAAACAGTTTACTTCGAAAGATTCAGTGTTTTAAGACATGAGAAGAAACGTTATCCTATTCGTAGAACTAAATGATAGGACGACAACAACTGAAAATAGTAGAGCATCATATCTAGACTTACATAATGTTGGCAGGATTTCGATTATCTTGGATAGAAACTCAACGACTACTGGCCTTCTGATGTCGTCGTGTTTTTATTTTTCAGACATACCTTTTAATAATTTTGAACTATATATATGTCGGTACTGTCAATAAAATTATTCACTTCCATTTAAAAGTTAATAGCAGAAATGTAAGATTTGGAAGTCCGTCTTTGGCAAGTAGGAATTCATTGGTAAATAAACAATGAAATTTACATATATCTTAACAAAGTCAGTCATGAATGATTGGTAATCATTTGAACCATATTTTCCTGTTAATAATCGACATGGTAATGTGTCTTATATTTATACAGTTTTCCTCATTCAAGATGACTACCAATAAGAACTTAGTTAAAACATTGAACCCTAAGGGAATCTTCTCCTTTGAAACTACTTTTGCTATTGGAACCAAACTTGGTCACCATTGTCCTTTGTTGGCCCACTTTAAAAAATGTTCCCAGTAAGTTCACATACTAGTAAGATCCAAGATGGCCGACAGCAGGGAACATGGATTAACATAGGACCCTGTGGAAAATGCATTCAAAGATCTTCTCTGAAACTGTTTTAACAATTGAAACAAAATTCAGTCATAGCAGTCCTTTGGTGGTCCCTTCAAAGTTTGTGATTTCAATGTTGGTACATCATTGAAGATGGCCACCAGCGGGGAACAAAGTTAAACATAGAATCCTATGGAAAATACATTCAAAGCTCTTCTCTGAACTATTTTGTTGTCTTTAACATCCTAGAAAATGAGACCCTCTAATATTGAGGTTATTGGAACTGTCTAAGTCAGCCATGGACCAGGTGAGCTATACAGGCTCTTGATAGTCTTTAGTTTTTGTCCTCGCTCCGATGTGTCCCGTTTTCAACTAATAATAAACGCTGAAAGTTGTGTTCGAATTGTTAAAAGCAAGAAGTTCATGCTGCATTTTGGCGGTGAAAAGACATTACATAAACTAAGGTTTATCCATAATATGCTTAATATACAAAAAAAAACAAATACCTAAGTTGCAAAATAAAAAATTAATTTTGCTATGCTGTACACGTGTTTCAAGGAGTAACCTCTCATCAGTAGCATTAGAATCAAATAATACTGAGTAAAGAGAGTTATCAGATTTAAATGTGTCAACAAATAAAGCGTTATACAAAAATGAATTTCACATTAAATGTAAAAAAAATGGACAACAGGAAACACCTATAATTACTAAAAATATTACATGCCACAATCTGCCAGGGAAGTACAGAGGAAAAACACTAGTAAGACAAAAGACAAACGGACAAACATAGACAGCAATAAGGACTCGAGACAGCCGAACTTGGTACCGGCACTAGCGAAAGCCAGCGGTAGGTTTAAATCGATTAATGGGTACCCAAACCTCCCCTTTATCTGTCCCGTTTCCCTATAGTATGATAACATATACGTATACAACCCAACACAGGTAGACTACTAACTCCATGACCACAATCTTGAAAGGAAAGAAAAAGACAATACGTAATTTTGAAAGATGTGTCAAGGGGTTCTCGAGCTAAACTGCCGGCTAGCTCAAGGAACCTAGTCTGCTGGTATAACACTGTCGCACTACGGAAGAAAAATTAAACTCAAAACTTCTCGAAGGGTTTGGTCAAGAATCATCATAAATTTCAGTAGACATTAGCAATTTAAAGCATTAAATTGCTATGATTTTTAGTCAATACGTCTGATATCATTTTTAACTCTATTCCGTTTCAGACTTTTTGTTTACTGGCAAGAAAACTTTCAATACCTTTATCCATCTAATCTGATTGTTTTATGAGAAGTGATTTGAGTGTTCATGTCTGAAGCCAAAATATTCCTTATCGAGTCAAATTTGAATATATGCCTTCTTTCAGACGCTTTGAGGACACATGGGGGTTCTGATAAGCCTAGAGCCTTCAAATGACGTCACAGTGACAACTTCAACGTCGTAATAGCAAACGAAAAATGTTCAAACGTGAATAATGCATGGAAGTTCCATTGAACACTTGTGTTGCTGTTCCATGGAATACGTGTGTCGCCCGCACTACAGAAGAGTAATTTTGGCTTAATGAACTTCTAAAATATGCTAACATTTGAAGTATTAGGGTCACAACTAGATCAGGAGAGAAAAACATATCCTGCAAATTTTTGGAATATGACTTACATTTTTTAAAGAGTTGCAGATTTACAAACTCAATAAATGAATAAGCTCTGTTAGCTCGGGAAACCTCTAAAATCTGTAAAATCAAAATTTTAGGCTTAAAAAACACAGCCAGATCTGATAAACAGCATAGTACTGAAAGTTTGGTTGGAATATGACATACAGTTTTGAAGGAGTGGCGGATTTACAAACCAAAATTAACAGATAATCTTTTTCGGGTAGGTGAACCTCTAAAATCCAAAAATAAAAAAAATGTACGTATCAGATACACTACTATACTAAGTGACCAGCATTATCTTGCATGCTTGTTTGAAATCTAACTTACAATTCGGATGGAGTTGCGGATTTACAAATGTTATAGTTTAGCTCAATGAACCTCTAAATTCTTTAAGGATGCAGTAAGATGAAATTAATTAAATTTAGGATTTAGAATTGATACTAAAAATAAAAGAGCATTGGTAAAAGAACACATTCTGCTGAAAATATTGATAGGCTTTGGGCCTTGTTTTCGAGATATTTAACAATTTGCAAAATGGCGGGAAAAGCATCTCTCTGCTTCTTACCTTAAAATAAATTGAAACTTTAAGGGGACAATTAAAATGGAAGGAAAATCTACAATCTGTTAAAATTTTGTAAACACAAAGTACCGAAGTTACTGTGAATTAAGTTTCTGCACATGCGCATTTCGATAACTTGGAAAATCTATGAACCGAAAATGTGTAAAAGCTGATGGAGAACAAATTACCAATAGAAACTCAAAAGTAATGCCAAAATTGGCTAAGGACAGAACTATATGCAGGTGGGAGATACTCCTTAGGTAAAATGATTTCAAATCATGTATTAATGCTATTTATTGAAAAATTGAGGTTATTGGGCAAAATAATGTGCTGTTCTAAAGGAAAAATCTAAAGGTTTCCGAATCTTTTACAAGATTCGGAAATCTCACCTTACTACATCTTAAAATCCATAATTTCAGGTATCTGGTACACCAGATGAACAGTATATCTTGAAGGATTGGTTGGAATCGAAATTACAGTTTTAAAGGAAGGTGCGGATTTAAAAACTAACAGACGACGGACGACAACGACGCAAGAAGACGAGGCAAGAAGACAACGGATAGTTATTTCTATATGTCGGCTCTGCTCACAGCATGACTGATGCGTGATTGATATGCTGTTTTGCGACATATTCATACCCTAGCTTGAAAAGTAGGGGTAGTTATAGAGTAATAGTGTTACACCTGAGAGTACCCATCTTTTTATCAGCTACTCCCCTTGAAGCAATGAATAGATTTTCATGAAACTTAATCATAACCTTTCTGACGAAAAGTAAATGTGCACCACTTATTTCACAATTTGATTTGATTAATTTTTTGGGTTTCCATAGCAAGCCAGGTACTTAGCCTTTGCATTAGAATGGACATCCACCTCTTATCCGATACTCCTCCAGAGCCCCTAAACAGATTTTCATGAAACTTTAACGCAGTATTTGTAATATAATTTAGATGTAAACCTCCTATTATAAAAGTTGTTTCAATATTTCCTTATAGCAAAACATTGACTTAGCCATTAAATTACAAAAGGGTACCCATCTTTTATCCGTAACTTCTCCTGAAACACTTAATAGATTTTCATGAAAGTTTAAAACAGTCTTTGTGACATAATGTAGATGTGTACCTCTTATTTCAGAATTATATTTCATTGGTTTTTTTTTAAATATTTGAATCAAATGGGGGAATATTGAACTTTACTCAGTTTTTCTAGTTTAAAACAATTTTTAAAATCTAAATATGGCTATCAAAAACTACCTTTAAGAGCCGATTCAAATATTCAAACATTTGTTAGACATGATGGAATCGAAATATATTATACAAATTTCGCTCTATATGATTTAAAACAGGGTAAGACTTTATATTTGCCTTCATTTTTTACATCGCTATCGGTCGGTATAAATAATGGACAAAAATAAGGTCTTACCGTGTTCTTAATCGCATACAGCATGTGAATAATTATCTTTTCTCAAATATTCCTTAATTAAAACAATCATCCGTCCGTCAACTCCAATATTTACAAAATAATAATGGGTTTTCCTGTAATATGACAAAATATGCCATTTGTTAGACAGCATAATGCACGACCAAATGTCTTCTAACCTTCGGATATATCATGACATATAACATGGACATTGAAAACTTATTATCATTGCTACTTTATCAATTCCATGTAATATTAATAATCATGTAATTAAAACCTATTTTATAGGAATAATAAAATTAAACTTTAGGTGTTTGCAGGGTATTAATTTCCTATTATAGAAGTTTGTGAAATTTTCTGTGAAGAAACATTATTGTATTTTTATTTAAAATATAAAATAAAATTTGGGGGTCACCGTGCATTTAAGCGCAAAAACTGAAATTGAATATTTCAGGATTTTACATAGGAATGTTAGGGAAAATGGTTATATGAGAGGATAGCTTGAAAAATTTATTATATATTTTGTTCATACTTTGCAGGTGTATTGGAATCACTATGTAGTTTACACATAAAAAATAAAAATTAGGGGTCACCGTTGTAATAAGAGAGATAAATTGCAAAATGTTAATTTCTCTAGTGGTATCTATGTGAAATTCTTTTATCAAATTATCTCCCTTGTATAATTTCTGTGTTCCATCTTCAGACTTAAAGCTTGTGTGTTTTAGTTCACATTTTTGTAATGAAAATGTTGTAAAAGTGATAAGGAATAATAATTCTAAATACTTTTAACTTTCTTTACATTTTAAATAACTATTTTGTTAATTTTTTTAATGAACAAGTATAAGACAAAAATGGCGGAATAATACCACTGAGACACCTTAAACCTGGAACTACCGCTGATCATGTTTTGTTCAGTTTGTTTTGCGGACGACTGCAGTCATATGACTATTCAAATTCAGATAAAAAAGACTGAAGATATTGTAAATTCACTAGAGAGCTCCATCCATTAATAAATACGAGTTTAATGTTTTAATTCAGGGTGTTCTATGACGATGCATATTACTTCATTGATATAAATTCTTCATAAATAACAAAGTACCGAAGTTACTGTAAGATTCTGCAAATGCACATTTCGACAAATTATTTCTCTTCAGTGAAATTCTTATGAAAGCTGCCTACATGAATAGTACAATTTTACAATGAACCAAAAAAAAGTTTATAAATTTATTTATAAATATGAAAACATAATGTACAATAGAAAGCCTTTCAATCAATTAAACACAAGTACTATTTTCTCTAACAAGCAGTGTTTCTCTCACAACCTCGAACATAAAATAATATCCCTTTTTGTTGGAATAAACACATTATTACAAATTATAAGATTAATAAAAAAAGTAGTGAAATGAAAAATATGAGAAAGACATGTTAAATACAGACAAGTCATAATGGAAAAGTATTCAACAATATACATTAAACGCCCAATCCGTACGTATTTCCACATCTTTTTACTGGCTGTTCATATCACATAGCACCAAAATGAAAACAGTCTGCTTGAACCAATGTTATTCATGAATTGTCTCCGATACTATGTTTTGTCGTTCTCTATGTGTTCGTCTTTGTGCTGAGAAATTTCCATGTCGACGTAATGTCTCTTCTTCTGTATCAGTGAATTGACTGGCTCCCTAGAATCACAATTGGCGATTAAGTTTAAAAATAGTTAAATTTTGAAATGATATCAGCGTAGAGGAACAGTAATTATTTGTCATTACCAAAATAACTATGAGCTTTAGTTCACAAAATTGCCGTATTGGCATTGTTCGGGTCTACAGAATGTTTATTATCCCCTATATTTTATAAAGTAACTAAATTATATTTAGCTCACCTGGTTAAAGACAGGGGGCTTTTGTGATCACATGGCATCTGATCGTGTATGTCGTTCTCATTTCATTTAAAGGTCTATTCCTCTGTAAGCCACTGAACGAATTAAACCAAACTTGGTCACAATAGTACGTAGGTGGTCACCTTCGAAGTTTCTGATTTTTTGTTCGCACCTCATCCTCATCCTGAGATGGCTGTCAGCGGGGAAAATAGTTCAACATAGGACCCCAAAGGAAATGCATTTTTCTCTTCTGAAACCACTGAGCCAATTGGAACCAAACTTAGTCACAATAGTCCTTGGATGGTCCCTTTAAAAATTTGGGATTTTTGGGATTTTTGCATTCGTACCTCATTCAAAATGGCCGCCTGCGGGGAACGTAGTTTAAAATAGGATACTTTAAGAAGATCCCCTCTGAAACCACTGAGGAAACTAGAACAAAGCATTTTAACAAATACTTATGGATGGTCCCTTTCAAAGTTCTATGTTGGTTCCAAATACCGTAGCATAGATTAACATTAGTACCGATCAGAAATGCAGTCGAAGATTTTCTCCTCTGAAACCACCAAGCCGATTGGAACCAAACTTGAAAATATTACTCCCCGAGGGGTCCCCTTCACAGTTTGCGCTTTTTATGTTTATACCTCATTAAAGATGGCCGCCAGCGGGGAAAATAGTTTGTCAGGAACCCTATAATACATGCATTTAAAGATATCCTGTGAAACCATGGGCCAATTAGAACCAAACTTAGTCACAATAGTACTTGTGTAGTCCTGGGATGTTTTCCTTCAAAATGTTTGATTTTTTGCCTACCTCGCCAAGGATGACCTCCTGTCGAGAACAAAGTTTACAAAAGACCCCAAAGGATTAATGCACTCCGAGGTCACCTCGGAAATCAGAGCACCAACGGTTACAATCGTAAATGGGTGGCCTCCTTTAAATAGTTGTTGATAATGATCTATCCTCTTCCAACGTTGAAGCCAGTGGCAACATGACATTAAACCGATCGTTAGGGCATGGTCCAGGTGAGCGAGCGGTACAGGCTCTGAAGAGCCTCTGGTTATGGTTAAATAACACTAACTTTTATGTTAAACATCTTTCAACTTATACTATTTATTTTACAGCTAAACATATACGTAAGCGTTTTATATGTTGACAAAAGTATGCATTATTCAAATTACACAAAATATATAAACAGTCAATGAATACATTCATCAATGAATTGTTTATTAGTCATGCAATAATATGTTTTAAGGGGGTAGACCTGGGGTAGGAGGAGATAACTCTGTTTTTCACTTTTTTATTACTTACACAAACAAATAGAAACATTACAATAGGTATGATCAAAATTTTAAAATTGTAAAATTTTTTCCACACAGCAAATAAATATTCACTTTGTCATGAAAACAAATACCGAACTTCCAGTTTTTTATAATGAGTGCATTTTACCCTACATTTTTGCACTACTGTCCAAAGATAATGAAAATTTGTAAAAGTCGGATTTCTTCTAAGGGAGGTAATTTATAGTACAGGTACAGCAATTTTATTGCTTTTTACCCACTTTATTCTATATTAGGGAAAAATGGGACGGTAGAATTTTATGATATTTAAATATATCTTACATATACTAGTTTTCTTTCTATTCTCAGTTTTTGGTGAAAATTAAACGACAGAATTTTTTCCAAGAGGTGTTTGAAAGTGATCAAAATTGAGTACAAATTTCAGCCAATACTGTTCAGAACACCCACTTATTTCAGTTCAAACTAGTTAAATTTACTATCATTGTTCATGATTACTTTCACACATGTCTCAACTACAGAATTTTGCATTTGAAATAATTCTAAATCAAATACAAATTTAATTAGAGCTAATTTTATACACCACAATCACGTCCTGAACGGACAAAATAATATGATGAAACAGGGTGTCTTTGAAGACCACTAGACAAAAAACGGGACGGTAAAAATTGTTAAAAATTGCTTAAAGTGGACATAAACACATGTAGTTTCAATACTGAAAATATTAAAGAAATTAAACGAGTGGAAAATTTTAGGCTTCCCCAGGTCTACCCCCTTAAGCATTTTGTATGTGAGACTATGCAGTATATCTAGATACAGAGCAAACAAATTTATAAATACAACTAAGTTATATTTGAGGGAAACCATGGATTTAAAGCTCATATAATATCAATTAATACTAAGGATATGTAGTTTTAATTTTAAACTCAGTATGATGTTCACACATTTTACGGATATCATAATCATTAAAATTACTTTACCTGTACCTCTTCGGTATGCTCGATTAGATGGCTTGTAGTGCAAATGATTGGAGGATGTATACTTAAAACTGGGCTGCTTTCACCAATTTCCTGTACAGGATAGCTGTCTCTTGATAAAACTAAACAAAAAGAAAAAAAGTTAAGAATTGGTTAAAAATATACTGATTGATTTTGATGACAACTTTCATTTAATATAAGAAAATGCACTCCACTGGAAGTATACTACTATCAAAAATCAACTTTCACTTTCACTGCCAACCCGTGAAATGGCCATGTCATTGTTTTTACCCCCAAAAATTTATTACAACTAGGAATAAAATAAAGATTATTTTTGGTTCCTAAGATGTTCAGCTTTCAAACAATATGCAGGTTAATTACACTGGATACAGAACTATTTCACTCATCAAATAGAAATATTCATACTCCATTGATAAGTACTATTTTAGCAGAAGAATTTCCTTTTGATTGTATGGTACCTTAATTCTAAGCCCTGTACAAAGAAAGTTCATATCTGAAGATACTACACGTATACTGTTTAATAATTCTGAAAACATTCTGAAATTTATAACCGTAAGCAGTTACCTGAAAAATACACCTATTAAGACTGAATAAATTCAGACGTCTTTAACTATGAGCTATGATAAACATCGGTCGGTTATCTCCCTGTACCAAGTAAGTTATATATGGTTACAGGGGAAATACCTTTTTAATTTCAATATCAAAAGAGGCCATTGATATGCCAATCAATAATATCTCTAATTTGACTATATTAGACTAACTTGGTACACGGAGATAATCGCCAAATGCTTCTCATTCTCAGAGTTCGTATGTTTGACAATCATGTAGATATTTACCGGATGATCTATCAATGCTGATTCCACTGTCTCTGTCTTTTTGGCTCTCTGGAATATATAAATAGTTCACTAAATACATGTACCACAAAAAGATACATAAGTTTATTTATGAGAAAATACTTATTCTTTTTTTTTAATTTGCGACAGTATATCTGAGTATTTATAATTGGGTTAATGTATCTTAAGTGCATCCCATTTTTAACTAAAAGAAGTTTAATTAGTACAAGATGGCAATACTAGTACTGCTACCTGTAAATTAACCCTGGTCATTTCCACTAAGACTCCATTTAAGATGTCTCTCAAGATGTTTAACATTTTAGTTTCCATCAAAAAGGTGCTTAGTCTTGCTCATAAAAACTAGCACATATCTATACAGAAGGGATGTAATATTAATGCCCTCTATATATATAAATAACTAACAAGACCAATTACATGTCTGGACCTGCGTAACCGTCACTCATGTTCAACTTAGAAAGTGGTTTTTTTTTCAATCAAACAGAATTACCAATTCAAACAAGTATTCATTTACCTTATTACCAAAAAATCTTCAAATGCAAGTTATAATTGAGATTATATTAAGTTCAACCCTGTTACCATCTTCGCTAGCAAAGGGTTACGATCCGCTCCTCTCATCTTCACCCAAATGGCAGATCAAGTAATTAACTACCGAAGTTACTGTGAATTCAATTTCTGCATATGCCCATTTCGACAATTTATGTCTCATCAGTGCAGATAAAATATAAACGTTTGGAAGACCATTAACTCAAAGATTTAAAAAACTGATAGAGAATAAATAACCAAAATCATCTAAATATAAAGCCAAAATTAGCTAAGGACAGAGCTTTGCGAGAGGGAGATACTCCTTAGTTTTTACAAATTTCCAAAAAATTAGATATTGCAAGGTTCCAAATAGAATCGGCTTTCGGGTCAGCATCGAAGTACTGACTACTGGTCTGGATTTCTGTAGTCTCAAATCCACGTCTTTGATTGGTTGCAGTTAACCTTCACTGCAGCCAATTACCTAACTCACATTCAGATTTTGAATATATATCAAAACAATAAAACTTAAAATATGGCGTTTAGTGATTTTTCTATTTTGCAAAATTCATGATTTAATTATCTTTCTTTACTTTTGAAGGGTTATTTCCTTGAAGTCAAATATATTGTGAATTGTCAATAAATAATCATTTCTATTACAATAAATCACACTGAAACTCTTACTTCAAAGGGAGATAATTTGAAACTGATGTTTCACAAATTGTGGCTCAATCAGCCAAGGGTGAAGAGGAGAGAAGCTGATCGCAACCCTTGGCTAGCGAAGATGCCCTATTACTGTAATAGACAAAAAAAAAAGAAGAAAAAAAAACAAAACTAATTGTACAAAGTTTAACAAAGCATAAAATGAAAATAGTCCATATCACTTCAGCAAAGGTGAAAACCATATCTGAGTTTCAAATAAACACATACTTTGAATCTTTATGAGAAAACATATGAAAGCAATGCAAAAATTCAAGAATAGCTGCCCATGGTCAATGCGTTCAAAACTCTGCAATGTCTCTGGACAAAAATTGAGTACCATGATGATATAATATGGTAGAATAAAGTACAAGTTCAATAATAGATAAATTTGACATTTTTTTTTAAATCAAAACTGGTCTAAAGGGGAGGTTCACATCACCAATGTGTTCAAACAACAGTAAAAACTTCCAAAGGTATTTAGTCAGAAATGTTAATCTTTCAGATTACACAAACCAGGCACTGTAATGTTAAAATATGCTGAAAAATGACTAAGTTCAACAATGCATAAATTCGACATTTTTTTTCAAATCTGCCCAAAAAGGAAGGTGTACATTTTCAATGTGTCAAGAACAACTGTGTTAAGTTTCAAAAGCACCAGATATAAGGAGTCAGTGTTTCAGATTACACAAACTCAGTACCGTAATATTAAAATTTGATGAAAAATTGACTAAGTTCAACAATGCATAAATTCCACATTTTTTTTCCAAATCTCACCAAAAGGAGAGGTGCACATCTTCAATGTGTTCAGAGCAACTGTGCAAAGTTTCAAAAGCATCAGATATAAGGTATCAGAGTTTTAGATTACACAAAATCAGTACCGTAATGTTAAAATCTGATGAAAAAATGACTAAGTTCAACAATGGATAAATTCCACATTTTTTTCCAAATCTCACGAAAAGAAGAGGTGCACATCTTCAATGTGTCCAGAATAACTGTGCAAAGTTTCAAAAGTATCGGGTTAAAGGTGTCGGAGTTTCAGATTACACAAACTTGGTACCCCCAAAGCGTGACGGACGGACGGACAGACGGACGGACGGACTGACAGGACGGAGTCGAGCGGCTCCTAGACCTGCGGTCACCGTTGGTGACGCAGGTAAAAACCGAAGTTACTGTGAATTTATGTTCTGCATATGCGCATTTCGACAACTTATGTCTCTTCAGTGCAGATAAAATCTAAATAATTGGAAGACCATAAACTAAAAGATGTTTAAAAACTGATAGAGAACAAATAACAAATATGACCTAAATGTAAAGCCAAAATCATCTAAGGACAGAGCTTTGCATGAGGGAGATACTCCTTAGTTTTCAACAAAATTTACAAAATTTTAGATATTGAAAGGTTTCAAATAGAATCGTCTTTCTTGTCAGCACAGAAGTACTGATTACTGGGCTGGTGAATACCCTCGGGGACTAACAGTCCACCAGCAGAGTCATCGACCCAGTGGTAACAAATAACTAAATACCGAAGTAACTGCGAAATTAGATGTAAATTTTTTATGGGTTCTTCGGAGCTCGAACTCGTTCCGTCTAGTGTTGAAGGCCTTCAAACCTTTCCACCATATCTTTGTTATTCTTATTAGGTGAATATTTTTTGTTCTCAAATGCAGAAGCACTTAACCAGTTCTGCATGTGACATCTGATTTCGACGTAAAACAAAACA
This sequence comes from Modiolus philippinarum, assembly GCA_002080025.1. Lineage (NCBI taxonomy): Eukaryota > Metazoa > Mollusca > Bivalvia > Mytilida > Modiolidae > Modiolus > Modiolus philippinarum. The sequence goes on along the minus strand of MJUU01038717.1, from coordinate 32,151 downwards.
CAACTGCGGGGAGGCACTTTTGCTTTTCATATGTCTAATTTAAACCCAGTTTGGGTACTTCTTTAAGACCCTTGTAAATTAGGAAAAATATATAGAATTATAACTTCCACGTCATGACGATTTTTCACATGTATGAGCCGGGCTTTAATATAACTACAGTACCTATGTGAGATCTAATGGAAGTACTGTCATAGGCAAGTTAAGCGTGAAAATTTACCTTCTGGAGGTTTTGAGTCATGAAAAAATCAATGGCTAAAGCTATGTAAAATATCCTCCACAACGTCATATAACTGTTGGCAAAGCTACCATCCACTTTGACCATACTCCGATTTTTAACCTGCATGCATTCAGATATTTTAAAACAAATTTAAAACAAATTTACCTGAAAATAAATTCTCTGGCTTTCAATAATGAAATAATTCTGTGGCCTATAACTATGAAAGAAATTGACCAAACTGATAACTTCAGCATAAAAATGACAAAACATGCAATCATGACATACTGAATGAAGTTTTAGATTTATAAATTTTACCTCTTCTTCTCAATTCTCTCTCCCTTAGAGCTAATTTATAGTCCTTGACAGCTGCCTCCAGATCTTCTAAAACTTTCAGCTGTTCTGACAAGTCTAATTCTCTTGGTTGTTTGCTTTTGTCAGCTTGACATTCAAGTGTTGCATGTTTTATTCCCAGAGTTAAATCTTCCGTCTTTCTATGAATTTCATCTTCTGTTTGTAGCTCTTTGCGTCTCAGTTCAGCCATTATGAACCTTAAATAAAAAAATAACAAAATAACGAAGTTGCTGTGAAATAGTTTCTGCATATGCGCATTTCGGCAACTTATGTTTCTTCAGTGCAGAAACGTTTGGTATTATACATGTATGATATAAAAAGATGGAGTCAAACACTAGTCAAGCAATCTAAATGACTGCTGACTATTGACTAATGTCTATTGTAAAAACCTTACTCTGGATATAGTCCCAATATTATGGTTTAATATACTGTAAACAATAGTTCAAAACAAAATATATGAAAAGAGCTTTTACTTTGAATGTGTAATCGGCGTTTCCCCATTCTCAAGTGTTGTTGTTATGGCAATAAGCCAAATGGTCTTTCGATTTTTTTTGTGAAAAATATTATTTTATTTCCGCCAAAAATTACAAAAAAGAAGTTAAAAATAACCATTCCATTTGGAAATTTATTTTTTTCAAATTTCCTGAAAGTTTTCTAAAAAATTCCATGTGGTTCTGTTGAAAACTATAAAACTGCAGGTTATTATGTTTTTTTGTAAAATAAAGTCAAGGTATGGAAAAAATGGAAGCAAATCTACCACGAATAACATCTGGATGATTTATTTAAAATTCCTGAAAAAAAAACTGCCATTGGGTGCTTTGTAAAAAAATAGTAAAATTTGACCAAACATCATTTTAAGTAATCACGGCAAGTAAGTAATATTTCACAAGTTCCAGGTATTGGACTGGCTGCAATCTCTGCCCTAAATATTTTTTTTCCTTTTAGCCTCTTCACACTTTGATAAAATAAATCAGCTCTTAAAAATATTAATGTTGTTGGTTTAGTATATGTCTGCACTTATGTGCACTGAAAGAACAAAACTGTCACAACAACCATTCGAAAAACTCAAAGTTACATATCATTCTATCGACCTTTGGTATATGAATAAATTTTATTTTGATTTAGGTATTAATAAATATGTTTACTTAGTCTGTAACATTAAATTACTTATATGTTTAAGACAATATTAGGAAACATGCAATAATTCGACTTGATAAAAAAACTTTTTGAATCGTCAACTAGTAACGCCTGTTCCATAAGGCGTTACTAGTTGACGATGGCATGCTATCCCGAGAGAGAGAGAGAGAGAGAGAGAAGAGGGAAAAAGGTAGACCTTTAGCGTTTCTAACTCCAAATATTCTTTACTGCTAAAACTCGGGGGAACAATGACAAATAAGAAACAATTCTCCAAGCATGGCAATATTTACATCAAATAAATCATATTTCCCATGCTTTGTGTGTACATTAAGCATAATTGATAAACATCGTTTATTTAATTTCTCCCAAAAATGTTTCCTTATTAAAGATATTAAGTACAACAATAAAAACATATCAATAATGTTAAGGGGTATGTTACAACCACTTTTATTGTGTCAAATAACATCCTTCATTTTTAATATATTCAAAGAGGCTTTAAATAAAATAATTAATACAAAGTAATAATAAAAATCATAATCATAATAATATTTTTTGCGATTGAAAAACACAATGTTTTGAATCATCTTTATATGTACAAACAGAAACCAATTTACAACTTAAAATTAAATAATCATATATAACTCCTTTTGTATCAGGAGATTTATTTCGGCAGTGTTTTCCTTCCTTTTGGATAAAATGCATTAAGGTAGAAAATCCGCATCATCTTACTGACTAATCACATTGCTATACTGAACACCAAGGTTGAAATACAATTACCCTGTAATTTAGCACTCCCTAATGAAAGTACGCTAACACTTTAAAAGGGAACAACAGCATAAACTATGAAATCTTGTGGAAGTCTCTTTTTCTCCTCGTTTTTGCTTCGGTATTCGTTTGCCGATGTATTGAGTTCATAACATGTTTTGGATTTTGTTTGTTTAGGGATATTGCATTTAATTTCTTACTATTGTTTGTATTTAATTTATCTCTCTATTTCTAGAAAGTACTGTCGAATTCATTGTCTATCAAGTGTAGGTAGGTCTTTGAAATTATTTTTACTGATATATACCTAAGGCTATTGTAAAGACTCGAAATTCAATATTTTATGTATTGCCACTTGTATTACAACATAACAACAGAAATCCACAAATAAGACATAAACAAGAGCCATTTTATAGTAAGAATTAAAAAAACAGGATTTAAATACAGGATAAAATCGTGACGCTTTTCTTATAAATGCCCATATACTCTATAATTTATGTATATGGCCATTTCGACAACTAATGTCACTTCACTGCAAATAAAATCATAACATTTGAAAGTCCATTTAGCAAAAATATATAAAACTGATGTAAACCAAATAGAATCTAAATGGAAAGCAAAAATAAGGATAGAGCTTTGCAAAACGTAGACAAAATGTTCAATTAAAAAAAAAAATTCTGAGGTTATGAAAAAAGTAGTTATAGGAGTATTTCCCACTCGCATATATATATATAGCCCTGTCCTTAGCTGATTTTGGCTTTACTATTTAGACCCTTTTACTAAATGTTCTCTATCAGCTTTACACATATTTTGGTATATGGATTTGGTTTGATCTGCACTGAAAAGACATTAGCTGTCAAAATGTGCATATGCAGAAACTAAATTAACAGTAACATCGGTATGTTATTTCTGGTGGACTGTTAGTCCCCGAGAGTATTCAGGAACCCCGTAGCTAGTACTTCGGTGCTGGCCCGAAAACCAATTCTATTTGGAAACTTGCAATATCTAAATTTTACAAAAATTTTCTTGAAACTAAAAAGTATCTCCTTCTTGCATAGCTCTGTCCTTAGCTGATTTTGGCTTTACTATTTAGACCCTTTTGGTAATTCTCAATTGGCTTTACACATATTTTTGAACATGTATATGGGTTTCCAAAGTTGTCGAAATATGCATTTGTATATGAATATCTTTATATAATTTCAATTGCTAATGCAACGTCCAATTTCATTGGTCAACGTCATGAACAACAAAAAAGTTATTTCTTGCCCAATAATACACTACGACGTTAAATGGTGCAGTATATGGTGACATAAAAATCAGTGACAACATTGTTCAAAGTTCAAAGAATTGGAATTATAAGAAATAAAAGTAATTTTGGAGGAGTTTATGGATGTGTAAACGCGGCCTTTCACTCACAAACTCTACATAAAGTCCTTCGGACTTTATTTAGTTTGTGAGTGAGTCGGCCGCGTTTACACATCGATAAACTCCTCCTAAATGACTTTTATTCCTATAATAACACCATGCAAACGTTATCCCCTATAAATTCTCAATGCATTTTTATTGGTGTACTCTTATGAAAGTGGTTTTTCTGTAGTAAAAATGTGCAGATATTATGACGTGCTACCTATTTTTAACAATGAGGTATAAAAAATGATAACATATTCCTTCTTTTATATTTTTGATATTGGCATGCCTCCAGCCAAAGGGTTGCAAAACCATATCTAAAAACACTTGTTTATCTAGAATCATGCAGTATCGGATATAATGTACTTCTCTAACACGTATGATCTTTTGATAACTAATGACACCAACATTTAAGCCAACTTTCTGTTTTCCAATCTAGATTTTGAAAAGTTACAATATTAATAGATAAAAAAAACTTTATAATTAAATTACAAAAGATAACAAGAAACACCTACAATGGCCGAAAACTTTACTACATGCTACAATCCACCAAAGAACGCACAAGAATAAACACAAATAAAAGACAAAAGACAAACGATGATAGGAATTCGGTACAGCCGGACTTGGTACCGGCAGTAGCAAAATTCAGCTGTAGGGTTAAACCAGATTATGGGTACCCAAAGCTACCTTTACTCTGTCCCATTTCCCTATAGTACAATAAACAAACAAATAAAACCCAATAGAGGTAGACTAGTAATTACATGACCACGATCTGGAAAAAGAAAGAAGGCGACAAAACGTAAATTTGAAAGATGTGTCAACGAGTGCTCGTCGCTAAACTGCCGGCTAGCTCAAGGAGCCTAGTCTGCTGGTAAAACACTGTCGTCGTACAGAAAGAAAATCGAGTTCAAAAAGTAAAACTAATTGTTATATTCTGCTTGCGAATAGCTCTATTCTAATATTATTTTTGCTTTAATTTTACATCTTTATTTTTATTTATGTTTTGATAGCTTCAAACATATTTTGATTTTAGATTTCTCGATGTTATCTGAAATGAAGAAAGAAACAAAATGACCATCTGCAGAACTTTTTTTTCAAAAGTTACAACATCTTAAGTAAAGCAATTTGATAAAACGAACGCATTTCTCCCGCTTACAAAGCCCTGTCCTTATCAAATAATTAACCCTTTTACGGGATTTTATTATTTTCTCTCCTTTGTGTTTTAATTTATTAAACAGGAAACACATGCAATTGTTATATTTCCCATTTTGTAAATTCAAAATTTCAAAATGTATCTATAGTTGTAGATACATTTTGAAATTTTGAATTTACAAAATGGGAAATATAACACAATGACTGAAAATAACAATTACCACAAATCACAAGGGAACCGCAAAGGAAAGACTCAAATGAGAGACACAAAACAAAGACAGAAAATCGGGACAGCTTAATGTGTTAGCGGCACTATAAAAAATGCCACTTTATTTCAGGATTTATCCGGTTTACAAACATTACAACCCCTTTTCTCTATTCCTTTTATCCAAAAAGTATAATCAAGATACGAATTAAACCCAATACAGGGAGACTACAAGCTATTTTGAAAGGAAAAAAAAGGAGACAAAAAGTAAATCGGAAAGATGGGCCAAGGAATGCTTGTCGCGAATCTGTCGGCTAGATCAAGGAGCCTAGTGGTGAAAGTGAATGAGAACCGAAACGTCAGTCTAAACCAACAATCCAAGGACAATGGCAACAATAACAAAGACATAACATGAGCACACAACAAAAAAGAAAAATAAGGATTCAGAACAATTATACAAAAATGAACAACACGAACCTAATAAAAATCATAGATGAGATCAGGTGCACCGAAATCCTGCTTATTAAAAAACACCCGCCGTGTTGCACATGTCAACCCCGGTAGTAAAGTCAAATCCGGTAGAGGAAAAACAAATTTAGTGGCAAAGAGAAATATCTGTTGTCGTCTCGAAAGCAGATATCCCATCGCAGTTCACAAGATCGTGATGAAACGATGTAGCACTGACCAAGACAAATCAAACGCAAACTTTCCGAATGCTTTACAAAAGAATCACCATGAATTTCAGTAGACATCGACAGTATGAGTAAAAGGCCAGTATACGTATATCAACTAATCAGAACTTAAGGTCAATTTAATTGATTCAAGCAAAATATCCTGTCAATATCCCATATTACGTAAGGAATGTAAGTGACGTCCCATTTTTCTTGATTTTTTTTATCAATTTCTGGCATTTTTTAACAACTTTGCCGTAAAAACGATAATGTGAAATGCCCTTTGTAACAAGTTCTTTGCGACTCGCGTATCAAATATTCTTCTATAAAACATCTTAAATGTATTTAATAATTTTTGGAATCCAACCTTGTTGTAAAAATTTCTATGTGATAGCAAAGATTTTAGCCTTTATTTTACCAAAGTCAGTGATGATAGATCCACAAAAGTCCAATAATTAGAATCACTTTTTGCTTAATGACTTCTTTTGGACAAATGATGTCGACATACTAAAAAATGGGATTGTCAAAAGTAAGGATATCGTCAAAGACAAGATACCTGCCGTTTTCATTGGAAATTACAATAATTACAAAAAGGATAACAATAGACACCTACACCTAATTTAGAAATAACAAAATAACGAAATAACTATTAATTTAGTTTCTGCATATGCGCATTTCGACAACTTATGTTTCTAAAGTACAGATCAAATCAAAACATTTGGAAATCCTTATATTATCGAAATATGTGTAAAAGCTGTAAGAACTAGAAAGGTGGGTCCAGAATACTCGCCACTAAACTGCCGGCTAGGTCAAGGAACCTAGTCTGCTGGTAAAACACTGTCGCACTACGGAAGAAAGAGTCCTTCACTGTTTTGCACGGTTCCATTTTGTAGTTTTGTAACAAAGTCCCTTGTCCAACAGTAAAGAAAACGACCTGCATGACTGGAATTCAAACGACCTGTTGATAAACAAAATAACAAAAAACGAACTGAAATGTTGATTAGCCAGAGATTCACATTGCCAGGAACAATGATTATTGTAAGTAGTATTGAAGAAGTATCATTGTTTTTTTTGTAACAGCAATTAAACTGAAAACCAGAACATATAATAAACCTTTTAATTACTTATCTTTATTAAAATTCTCGAAGGCTTGTAAGAAAGAGCAGACAAATCAACACCGTCAAAAGACGGAACTAGACTTTTTTGGTTGAAAATAATCTTATACTTAAATAGAAATTTTAACACTCCATCAGTAATTTACAGTAGAGTTTCGATATGCTTTATTTTTTTATGTATGGTATGGTGTACTTGTTCTTGAGAGAATTTCTCATATGGATGCACTATTATACTTTCAAATTTTGGCATACTTTTTGTAATTTGGAATTTGCATTATCACCACCTGATTATTGTGCCCACATCTTACGATTTTATTATGCCAAGTTTTACTATTGCTTACTGATGACTCGATGAGTGCAATGTGGTTGTTTAAATGTTGTGTTTGTCTTCTATAAGTCTTTTTGTCGGGCAACGGATTCACAGTAGTTGAAAGAACACTTTGCCAGTTAATATTATGTTTGTTGACGGTCCCGCATCTATAGATGTAGCGTTGCTCAACATCAAACAGGTGCTAGGGGCCGTCTTTAATTTACTATGATGTGTGAGCAGAGCTCATTGTTAAAGGTATCATGGTGACTTCAAGATGAGGAACAATAATAAAGCGTTGTTCAGTTGCTTTGTTTTCCTTTGTATTTGTAGAGACTTTGTCTCAATTGCATTTACTCCAGTTATTTATCACAGTATTATATCCTTTATACATGCATACGTACGTCCACTGGTCTTCCAAATGCACTCTATGGAGATTGAAATAGTCTCAAAAAAGAAACGCAACATAAGATATAATTTCATTTATTTCCAAAATTACAATTATCAATTATCAATAAATGCAAAAGACGAAACATTAAATTAGGCATGATTATTGCTAATGGTTGGTTCATTCATCTAAAAAATGAAACAGGCAGTTATCACAGTTCAAGAGTCAATATCTGATATGTCCCAAGTAGCATGCAACTCACGGCACAGACTCCATTAAATTCCTAAGCCATGTTTGTGGTGCTGTCTGCTCATCATTTTCCAGTGCCTGCTCAAATTGATGATTGTTTCGATGCAGTTGTTTGCGTTGGCGCAGGCGTCGGTCAAATTCATCTTACATATGCTCAATGGATTTATTATTGGTTAGCGGGACGTCATCACATCACATTCTGCGCATATGCAGAACCTAAATTCACAGTAACTTCGGTATTTTATTATTCTGTTGGTCTGAAAAGTCAACAGTGATACGTGCCGTGTGCGGTTGCGTATTATCATCTGATGTCCATAAGTGGCGATAATTGTGACCCGAGAATTTCATCACAATACCGTACAGCATTTAACTTACCCTGAATGAGCACGAATTCCATGTTTCCTAGTGTATATGTAGGAGATAGCTACGAACACCATAACACTACTCCACAAGAGTGTGGACGTTTACAACGCAATGTGGCGAGAAAATTCATTAATGTCGGCATCTCTGTGCTCTTGTGCGGACCGTATTACACTATCAGATCAATGCCTGGAGGTCCAAAACTACGGTCTTCTGGTGCGCAATCCATGTGTACAGATCAACAATGAAAGAATATCGAGTAAATTCACACGAGAAAAATACATAATTAAACCAAACAATGGAATAACGATTTCATACCGTTTGTGAGAAAATTCTGCGTAAGCCAGGGATGTTTTAGCTGCAGATGGTAATGCAGTGGCGACGGTTCTGTTCCGCCGATGGGTCCGCCGGTGGGGCAACCAGATGTATTGATTCTAGGCGGCAGTTATGACACGTGCTCAGCCAGGTAATGACGCGTCCCAATAGAACCATGCTTTTAATATCGTTCCACGAAAATCTGCTCCGATTGACTCAGTAATATCCAAAACCAGCATTATGGATTCGCCGGCCTTGAGTCGTCCAATAGATATATTCCGGATAGCAGAGTGGAACCTCGGCATAACGCCACCCTGTCATGATTTAATTTAACGGCTGTGTTTAGGAATAAAATACCGAATTTTATATCAAACGTTTATGCTCTCAAAGAACGTTGGATTTGCTTGTGAAACTCATGCAGATTTTCGTTCACGCTGAGCGGTGTCATATAATGATTATCTTAATGAAACTGCTCAAATTTGAACAAATTGAAATGAACTCAAGTATTTTCCTCTGACCTTAACTGATTTTGTCTTTTCATTTAGATATTTTGGTGTATTTCTCCCCATCATATTAGACAAATTTTTGGTTAATGGTCTAACAAATGTTTTGATTTGATATGCACTGAAGAGACATTAGTTGTCTAATTGTCTCTTTGCAGAAACCGAATTTAAGTAGCTTCGGTATTTTGCTATTTTGGATTCTTTATTTCGGAATTAAACTTTTTTTATTTGTGTAATTCAAGCACTTCATAATGTTAGATGGAATGGCAAGAAAATAAATCAGACTGCTCATTCTATTATCATTTGTTTGTTTTAATTATTATGATTTTTTTAATTATTATTAGAATTTGGCAAGTACTTGAAGAATCTGAAGCAGTATATGGACCGATAAATCCCCCATAAAATTGAAGTCATCCATTTTTTTCTTCAAGACAACAGGTCCACCTACTGTCATATGTTCCTTATGACTAACTTTTTGCTAATTAAAGAATTACTCGCTTGTTGTATTCACAAGCCCAATAGTCAGACTTTTCTGACACGAAAAAGTTACCTTGCATTTTATAGAAATTTACTGTTTCTATGAAAATTCTAACCACTTCAAAATACTTAGGATACATTCTGTGTATGACACTCGGTAGATGTCCTTGGTACTGGATTTGGTCTATTTCGATATTTTTGGTAACGAGTACTTCTTTTTGCACTACATTTGGGTTATGGCTTTCCACATTATATGATTCTACTGCTGCTGATGAGAGGTTACTCCTTGAAATACGTGTACAGCATAACACAATTCACTGTTTGTTTTGAAACCTGGTTATTTATGTATTTTGTAATTTAATTGCCATACAAATGGATTATTTTCGTGTAATGCTGGTTGTTTTGCTCAATCTTACACATTTTTTAATCGAATGCAAGAAATGCATTTTTTTCGCCTCGTTAAAAAACACTTCAGATTTTTTATCGCACTCAGCCAATTATTGCTTTTCTCGTCCCTCCCATTACGAAAAAATACTAACAATCTAAAGGAAACACATTATTTGAAAAATAATAATATAATTGATTACCTTTTGTTTTCTTTGAATTGAAAAAGACTTATTATATGGCAAATCATTTAGTTGTATATATAGATATTTGATTTCCTTTCATAAGAACTTCATTTACAAACAAAAATTAAACAATATCTCCACAAGGAAATGGAACGTCTATTTTAGGTATGGGTAAATTCCATACACGTTCTAACTTGTAATTCAATGGGAAATTTTAGAAAAAATACAAATTCTGAAAACACGTTAAATGAAAATAAACATTTCCAATGCAACAACTTTAAAGGTAAACCATTGTGTCTTCTAAAACCAGTTCAATTCAAACTAACATGCTCTAACATCCATACATGATGTATGCTTTCTATATATTGGGTAATGGTGTGCTTGCTCTTGAGATAATTTCTGATATGGATACACTTTCAAATTTTTGCAATTTATTGTTATGTTTTAATTTTGAAATGTTATTCTGACCACCTGTTTATAGTGCCAAAATCTCACATTTGTATACTGCCAAGTTTTCTTTCTGCATATGATCGTCCTGTGTTTGTCCAAATGTTTTACCGGTCCAATAGATTAGAGCACTAGTGCTTTTGTCGGGGAAACGGAGCGATGTCAGATTGCAAGGGCGCTTTGACAGTTGATTTAATGTTTGTTGACGATCTTGCAGCCATGGCTAAACTAAATAAGACATGAATTTGAAATTTGTCGTCAAGTAGCAATGAATTCCGTGATAGATGGCGTCTTATACTTACTACGAGATATTAGCAAAGCTCATACATCTCATGGTGATTTCCAAGATGAAAAACAACAATAAAAGCGTTGTTCCTTTGTTAAATATTTTATATAATTGAAGTACATCAAAAATCATTTCAACATTCAAATAGTGAATTCCTTTTTTGTCAAATGCGCAATTTTAAACCCCCAAACTACCTTACGGTAGATCGAGCCTAATAAAAATCTCAGACAGAATGTTCTTATTTCAAGTTGATCTATAGTTCTAGATTCAAAAGTTCAAAAAAAAAAAAAAATAAATAAATTAAAAAAAAAAATTAATTAAAAAATAAAATAAAAATGATATGTCACCGATTATCCTTTTTTTTAAGTAGAGAAACTGGTGTAATATCTGTTCTGTTTGGAACAATTCTTATAAACGTTTATTTCGTTAGGAACAAATGCTTTTCTTTGGGAACAAATATTCTTAATACTTGTTTCTTTAGAAACATAATATTAAGGAAGAACGAACAAAAGGCACATGAGACGAGCATAAACAACTACAGAATTCATAGGATTGTGTCAACCTACGGCAAAGTACCGAGCATGAGTTTATTGACAAATACATGTCACTGCGAGCAACTGACTGCTCGGACGTGCATTTAAAAAAAAAACCCGCGCATGCTTTAAATGGGTGTTTTTTTTTTTTTGGTTTTTTTTTTAGCAATTCTATAGACTTAAACATTTACTATATATGTGCAGTTGGGGTTTATCTATGACAACATGATTACATGTATGTTATTCGACTTAAAAATTGAGAATTTTCCCTTCTTCAGCAGCAATATTATACCTACCTTCACAGCGTGTTGTGTGAATATTGAACAGTTGATTCGAAACTGTAGAGCTTATAGCTCATAAAGTGACTTTGTAAAAGGGGTAAAAACGCTATCACAGAAACTGCTAAGTCAGTGATGTGGTCAGCCTTTGTCATACTTTTGACCCTTTAGAAATTTGCTTCAATAGTTGAGAGCTAATGATCGAAAATATATGTCTTATAGGGTATAATACATGTTAGGTAAATTCTACTACAGTCGTATGAATTTCTTTCAAATATGTATAAAACAGTGAAAAAACGATATTTGGGATAATATGGTTAATAATACAGACAAGTTCTGCAATGCATTATCCACCAAAATGTAAATATGCCACTGGAAAAGAGGTTGGACATCAAGTGATGGACTTCAGATTTTTGTTCAACTACAGACGGATGTTTCTATGGATTCGAGCCATTTTATACCTGAAACTTCCTAGAGTATCAACAGCTCAAATGCAAAGTGGTTCTACACTTTTTTGTCAGATCAATGTGAAATGAGGAATCTTTGTAAAAAGACATTCTATTTTCAGTACAGTTTGCTTTTTTTAATAGTTTATGATACTGAACATAGATCAAGGGCGCACTATATAATACATGATAGCATTCAGCTACTCGACAGTGTACAACATATGTAAAAGCAATACACAAACAGCACAAGTATACAAAACTCGATCTCACCTCGACAATTGACAGCTCTTAACTTATTATATTGGCTATATTTGTAATACAATCAACAGTGCAATCAACATAAGCTTATCTCTTACAAGAAATAACGGCAGTAGAATACCGAAGGAGCAAGGGAAGCGATGACAAAAAACATCGAAGTCCAAAGACATGGCAAAAACGACCACAGAGAAAAACAAAGACAAAACAAGTACATGAGACAGCTACAATGCATGGAAATAAAAAAATTGGCATTTAAAACTAAGGCACACATAGTGTGGACTCCCATGAAAACCGGGAGTGGCATCAGGTGCTCCGGAAGGTAAACATGTCTTGCCCCGCTAAGAATAAACAAGTTATGGATAGGGCTATTTAAGAGGGAGATACTCCTTAGTTTTAAGTTAAGTTAAAAAAAAACATTATTGGTAATATCCACTTTGAAGTATTCATTTTCCAATTAAAGACATGCAATTTTTAATGCAAAGAGGTATGTCTACTTAATTGTATAATTACATATTTGACCGAAGATATGAACTTTATGATGAGAATTAAAAGATAGAAAGTAGAAAATCCTTGATATAGATTGTGTGACTAACACGATTAAGTACTTTAATTGTACAACTTCCTCTTAAAGATCATCTAATCATCAAACAATACAAAAAATATTGAAATCTTATGTGGGTGTGTTTTTAATGGAGAGTATAAAAAATAAAGCATCCTACTACATGAAGTACGTGTAACACAAGGTTGTTTACCCTTAATAATAAAAATTTTGATCATTAATAGCTTATTTCAAAGAAAATGGTGGGTTAAACCGGTTTTATGGCGTGCTAATTCTTACATTCAATTCCGTTAGTGTCCAGTAGCAACTCAACTGCAATTGCTATTGAAAGGTAGACAGAGAAAAGAAATGTTCATCCCAGATTTTAGTAAATATAATGTAAGAATATCGTACCACGTACAGTAAGTGAGATTCGAACTTGGATGTAAATTTTAATGTAAGCCAATCAAGAAAATATGAATCATAATGGTTTTTATTACAACGGTCAAGCGAGCGACAAAAGTTTCATTTCAGCGAGATGTACTTTTATACCCTAAGCAGACTTTTGAAAAACTGACTGCAGGGAAAGAAACATTGTTGATACTATAATTGATTGATAGCATACAACGAATGACAACGTATGTAGTATATAGAACGACTGATTTGGCACTGCCCCTAAATGATTTTACATTTAATTCCAACCAATCAAATGTAAAATCATATGTCACTACTGACAATCAATTATTCTACCGACACCATCTATGTGGTCTACTTTAAATCAAATAACAACAATGTGTAAAGTGTATGCGTGTTTCTTCACTTCGGACAGCATTTCAAGACGTCGGCATAGGGTGTAAAAGTATATCCCTTTGAAAAGAATTTTTGTCAGTCGCTTGACTGTTGCATTCAAGTTATCAATCAATCAATCCAAGATACACAAGTGTGAAAAGTATTCTGGATATTTATCGAAATGCTTAACTAGATGTGTACGCGTACGCCGGAAGTACTCGAATACTTCTTTAACAAGAGGTAAAAATTCCAGTTTTTTTTAGTATTTCAAGCCAAAGTCATGATATTGCAGAGAAATTAATTTTACAGTGAATATTTTACAAGCAGAAAAAAAACTTAGGATATTGGACTGCATCTATTGGGCAATACAACACGACAGACATTTTTCAATACACCCCAAGAGATAATAATAAATGACTTAAAATTATGTATTGCGAATCAGTTGAGGATCTCTTGAACAATTAATACCGGTATCACTTACTTCCACGAATATATTAGAATTGAGATTCCATGTAAAGAATATTTTTCAATAAAAAACTGTTGATAATATCAAAGTTTTTATGAACAAAGACAGTTTTTTGCTGTTATTTTATAGTGTCAACGGTCAAACTTAGATCAAACACTTTGAAGGACTTTGATGAAACAGAAACACACCCATTTTTCTAAAAGCTTTAAAGGACTCTGATGGAATTCATCGGCAAACGAATACCGACTTTGCATTTTTAAATTTTTATTTTTTAATTTTTAAATTAGAAAGCAGCAATATTTCATTTACAAAACAGAAGCCTAGGGTGAAAATTCCAGAAAAAATCAAGTGCGTCTAAAGGAAAACTATTTTGAAGAATAACACGATCCATTCTCAGATAAGTTTTGACTCATTTTTGTTTTCAAAATTGGGATTCTTTAACTTTGTGCAAGTGGTCATTTTCGTTTTTTCTTACCCACCCCTTTAATGACAACCTTTTGTTTTGCCTGCAAGGTTTTAAGTACTTGCGTAGTATATATGTGGAAAAGAGGCAAAGTGTAATACAATAAAATTAAACAAGGAAAAGAAAAAAATGAATCATTTGTGACACAGTAAGCGAAAATTCCTGCTTTTTCTGTAACTGACCAAAAAAAAAAAAAAAAATAAACAAACAAAACAAAAAAGCACAAATTTTTTACAAACAAACAAACAGCGTTAAGAGACCACTTTCACCAAGAATTCTCTGTCAAGCTTTTTCTTTGGCAAAGGTTTTGATGTATACTTTGATAGTGTCACAAGGCTTTATTTATTGTTAGTTTGATTCATATTTTGGATCGTTTTAATCTGGAGATGGGATATTGTCTCCTTGCCCTATACCCCGCTGCCTTTCTTTTTCATATTTGTATTCTAACTAAATTTTGTTTAGTTGTTTCTTTATATTTTTCTGTAATTTCTGGTTTGTTGTGTGATGTGAACTGATTTGTATTTATGACTCATTCCTGGTTTGTGATATGTGTGAAATTATATTTTCAATTCGTGAATTTTTGTTCTGTTCTCAGTTTCGACGTTTTGTATGTTCTAGCTGTGTGCTTTTTAATTCAAGTATTTCCCCTTCAATTTAGGAATGACCTTTTAATTCATGAATTTTACGAGCTTAATTATGTGTTATTTATAAGATGGTTCATTTTATATTGCTTTTTTGTAATTACTGTATTTTATGCTGTTTCCTTGTAATTCCTTTTCTTTTTGGGTTCAGTTTAATTTGTAGCTTTTTTGTTTTCTGTTTCTTTTTTTGTCCTCAGCCAGTTACAGTTGTCCTTTTATTTCTGTTGTATTTATTGTAATATCTGTTCTCTTGGCATCTGTGCTCTGTTAATTGTAACCCTCTTACTGTTGCATTCTTTACACTTTTTGTGTGTGTTTTCTCCATAATCCCTGTTTTGTTGCTGTATTCTGTGTGTTTCTGTTTTGTTGGAGTATTCTGTGTAATTTCCTTTTTGGATTGTTTAGTTGTAATCCCAGTTTAAAAACGTATTTTCTTAGTTCCTTGTTGATGTTGTGTTTCAATGGGTTTGGTTTATTGTTTTTCTTTTTATTTTGATTAACTATACATAATGGTGTATACCGTAGTGTTCTGTAAAATGTCTGCTTTGCTGTTTATTATTGGTGTATTTTAAGTCATTTTTTATTTGCGTTGTGTTCGTTTGCGTATTTTCCGTCATTTCTTGTTACTTTAAACGTAGCAATTTTCGGATTCTACCAATTTTCGCGGTTGACAAAACACAGCGAAAATTAGTAGCCGCGAATATCTCAGACAGACTCATAATGTACTTAAATTGTTATTTGTTCCTAAAAACCGCGAAAATTGATACCTGTGAATATGTCTGAGTTCAGGAAACTGCGAAAATAAGCAACCGCAAAAGTTAATACGTTTACGGTTTTCCCGTATGCTTTTCTGTATTCCTGTATAAGTGGTTTGACTTGTCCTTTGCCTGTTGTATTCTGTTGTAATTCTTAGCTACTTACTTTTACTGTTGTATTGTTTTCAATACTGAATTTCTTGCTACATTGAAGACAATTTCTATTTTTATGTTATAGTTCTTAGTTTTTTCCTCTACTTTATGTAATGTCTAGTTTCCTTGTTTTAGTGTAATATCTGTTTGCTTTGTTTTTGCGTATGTATTCTTAAAAGTCATTTTTTTTTATTTTTGTTGCATCCATCGATAACAGAGTTTGTAAATTGCTGGTTTGTATTGCATTTTCTTGCAGCATTCTTCGGCTTTCGATTTGGAAAATTTTCTGCATTCTATGCCCTATGCAGAATGTAGGATTTATTTGTTCGGTATCATATACATAGTTATGGTTGATAAAAGGAAAATCTTTGGTACTTTTTGTATTTATTCTTCAATGTACCAGTTACATTATGATTTGTATATATTTTTACAAGTAAATATTGAATATAAACGTAATGTAACAATGTATTTAAGTATATAGATTTATTTGTATTAAAGTTATTTAAGTTGTCGAAATGGCCATATGCAGAAACCATATTTATAGGAACTTCTGTGTTTTTGTTATTTGATATTCAGCAAGTTAATTTTTCTCGTTCATACACAAACACAAAATTAAAATATGGAAGCAATAGCGGATGCTATATTTAAAAATAAATACACATTTTTAGCTCACCTTACCCAAAAGGTCAGTGAGATCTATTGCCATCAATTGGTGTCCGTCGTCCGTTAACTTTCCACATTTTCACTTCTCTGAAACCACTAAGGCAATTTCAACTAAACTTTACAGGAATGATGTATGGAAGGTCCTTTACAAAGCTCATTTNCCAAAAAAAAAAAAAAAAAAAAAAAAAAAAAAAACATGGCCGCGAGAGGGGAACTTAGTTTTAACATTGGACCCTATTGGAAAAATGACATATTCAACTTCCTGTCAGAAACCACTGAAGCTAATTCTACCAAACTCTACAAGAATAATTAATGGAGGGTCCTTTACAAAAATTGCTCATTTCATTCCGATCTGACAAAAACATGACTGCCAGCGCGGAACTTAGATTTAACATTAGACTCTCAGGCAAAAATCACATTTTCATCTTCTTCTCTGAAACCACTGAGGCAAATTCAACCAAACTTTTCAGGAATAATGAATGGAAGGTCCGTTACAAAGATTGCTTATTTTCAAAAAACATGGCCGCCAGCGCAGAACATAGATTTAACATTGGACGCTATGGGAAAATCACACTTTCATCTTATTCTCTGAAAGCACTTCAGCAAATTCAACCAAAATTTACAGGAATGATTTATGAGTAGTACAAAGATTGCTCATTTTGACTCGATCCGACAAAAAACATGACTGACCGCCAGTGTGGAATTTAGTTTTAGCATTGCACCAAAGTGAAAAATCACATTTTCATCTTCTCTGAAACCACTTAATCAAATTCAACCTAACTTTATAGGACAACGGCAGAAGAATACCGAAGGAACAACGCACAAGATTACATAAATCAAAGTCCAGAGACAAGGCAAAAGCAAGAACACCAAAAGAAGGAAGACCAAAGACACTACATGCCCAAATATACAGACACTACATAACAACACACAAAACTAAAGCACTAACAGTGTGAACTCTGAAAAACAGAGTGACATCAGGTGCTCCGGAAGGGTAAGCTTGTCCTGCCCTACATACAGCATCCGTCACACAGTCAGTGAGGCATTAATTGGTATGAAAGAATTGTTTGTTGTTCGGTTGCTAATCGGCTGATGTCATTTTCTAACCCGAAGACAACACCAATTAAAAATCCATGGCACGTGTTACTTCTCTAACCCCCAAACAGTACCATGGTAAAATTATGGAAAGCTGTCATTCTATTTAGTATTAAGTATTTTATTTGGTAGTAAGACAAACAAAAGGACAAATCGTTACCACAATTACAAAAACAGGATAACAGTAAACACCTACAATGACCGGGAACTACAATCACATGCCACAATTTACAAGCGAAATGTACGAGAAAAACAAAAATGAAAACAAGAGACAAACATCACTTACGAGGACAAAACTAAAAGTCGACAGGATATACAAGACAACATTGAAAAGTGTGAACCCCCATAAAAACCGAGGGTGACATCAGGTGTTTCGGAATAATGTATGGAAGGTCCTTTGCAAATCTATTCATCTTGTTTCGATCCGACAAAAACACGGACACCAGTGTGGAACTTGGGTTTAACATTAGACACTAATCGAAAAATCATATTTTATCTTCACCTTCACCTCTGAAATCACTGACGCTTATTGAACCAAACTTTACAGGAATGATATTTGGAAGGTCCTTTACAAAGATTGCTCATTTCATTCCGATCCGACAAAAAAGGCTTTCAAATATAGTTTAATGTGAAAATCATCATTTTCATCATCTGCTCTGAAACTATGGAAGTAGACACTAAACTGCATTGAAATCATGTATGGAAGGTCCCTTACAAAGATTGATCATTTCGATGGGATCTGACAAATACATAGGTGCCAGTGGAGAACATAGCTACGCATTTGCATGGTTTAGAAGCATTTGTCCAGCTAATTGATACAGGCTAAGTCTCTAGTTTGGTTTTCCAAAAGTTTGATCTTTTACATGCCCTTAATAGATATCACCTGTCAAAATCTCAAATTAGCTATAGTTATTTTTTATCTTTATTCTTATTCAACCCACATAACAGTATTGTTTTATAAAAAAAATTTTAAATGTTTTAGCAAGTTTATTTCCTCCATTAGAAAATGCATTACTGTCATCATTTCTTTTTATTTTTTAACTGATATAAAACTAATAATTCTGATAAAAATTTCAATATAAAATTAATACTTGACACAATCATTATCATTCCGTATTTTCATCCTGATACAAATGTTTTGTATTATGGGTATTATTTTTAATGTAACGAGCTTTATTATTATAGTATTAATAAATGGGTATTTTCATAATGTAAAACATAATATGTGTTGCGAAACAGCTCTCAATGTCAATAACAAAATAAAAAGATGCATTGGCAGGTGAGCTCTTAAAAGGGACGAATTTAAAATCTAAAAAAATAACATAAAATTACAAAAAAAACATACGACAAAATAAAAAAAGAGTAGAAAAACTAAAAAAAGTCGACCAATATATTTGACAGATCTGTCGTCTTTAAGTAGGTCGAACACATAACAGGGCCATTATTTTAATAATGGCCCTGTTATATGTTCGAGGTCTGTAATAATGGCCTGATGATAGATGTATTGGCACGAGGCAACCCCAAAGACCATTGCAGCATCCGAAGGCCATTATTACAGACCGAGGACATATAACGGGGCCATTATAAAAATACCCATTTCTCAAAACTTTTATTAACCAGATGGGTGAACTTAGATAAAATGATAAGTAAATGTTGATGTATAAAATATTTTTCTGGAAATAATTTTTTGAGAAGAAAAGTTATTATGGATCAAATATTTGAAACAAAAAATTTACCCTTCATAGGTCTTCACAAGTAGGGTCAAATATCTAAAACGAAAAAAGTTTAATCTCCACAAATCTGAATTAGGGTTTACTCCAAGGGACCAAAAAACATCAACTTCTGTTTAAAATTAAAATAAAAAATGTTTATTTTCTGATTCCTTGTGATGAGATGAGTAAAACGAATGGTCACAAGTAGGGTCAATCATCTAAAACAAAAAAGTTTATTCTCCATACAGCTGTATTAGGGTTTACCTCCAAGTACAAAAAAACTTTTTTTTAAAAAATCAAGAAAAGGTGTATATTTTCTGATCCCTTGTGATGAGATGAGTAAAATTAGTGATCACAAGTAAGGTCAAAAATCTAAAACAAAGATGTTGATGATCATACATGATGCAGCTGACCACACAAAGAACTACATATACAATAAAAATGTTTTTCAAATTTTCTAGTACTTGTTCAATACAGAATGCAGAAATAATTTGCACTTTACTGTAAATATTTGATGCAATCATGATTTTGCGTTTTAAAGACGCCAAGTGAACTACACAGACGCCATCTCGAATCCTGTGATGGCCCTGTTAATCTCATAATGGCCCTGTTATCTCATAATGGCCCTGTTTATTTCATTATGTCCCTGTTGTAATGCATACTTGTTATTTATATAGGCAAGGCATTTTTTACATATTTTATCCTAACTGGTTAATTAAGGTTAAAAAAAGTACAAAACAAACATTTATTTTCTTTTTTATCATTTTCATTTATGCTCTGGGTGTATTTATATCATTGAATATTTATTTGAATAAATGTTTAAACGTATAGAAATTAAACTACCATAAAGAGATTTAAAAAATTCAATAGTTTTCATACATAACTTTATTCCCCTCGACATTACAGGTATAATTGTATTAAAAATATTTGTTTTCTATTTTGATAATATATAGGAATAATAAAAAAAAATTAAAAGTTGGAAAGACAAAGAAAGTTGCCGATATAAAACTAACAATTAACACTTACCCGATGGACTCAGTTTTGTAAAATTAAAAACTTCCTTATTTTATAAATAGAATTTGGAGAATCATCAGTTCTAATTTTACTCCTTCCTGACATGTGATGTTACTTGGAACAATTTAAACAGGTACATGCAGGACCTTAAATTTTAACAAAATTAAATCATGGGTAAAGGACAAAGACTTTATAATTGTAAACCATACCCTGTGTGAGATGTAGCCCTCTTAAATTGTTTCAATCATCACTTGACCTGAGACCATTAAAATGCTGTCTTGAAAATGCAGATCGGAAAAAATGACTTATTGCCCCTTTACAGACAACGTAAATGATAGGTAATCGGTAAAGTAACCTTGTTATCGATTGCAGTTAAATTATGACCCTTTTTATGACTCTTGTTGTGTGAAAAAATCCCCAGTTTTTGAGGAACATTGATGGAAGTTACACCGATTTATGGTAAGCCTAATTGATTCATAAAAAAGTTACAAACAAATGGAACAAGAGTATTCAAATTGATGATTGTTCTTCGGCATTACCAAGGGTCACATAGAAATGGTGACACCAGTCAAAGAAATTCAGTGTGAAATTCAAATAGGTAAAACAAGCGGTAGCTAAAAATCTTAAAATTGGTATTAGCTATTTGAAGTTGATGGAGACGAGACGAGCAATCTCCATACATTATTCTTGTGAAGTTTGGTCCATTTTCAATTAACTGTTTTGTAGTTTCTCAGAATTTTCCTGAAGATCGTTTCGACTAGTTGCAGATAAATATCTGATATTAGGGGCTGTCCCTCCTGACATATTATGTTGTTTATGTCTCCAGTGTTTATAAGAGTACTTTGTCCTATAGATTATGCTTGTTGACGACAAAATTGATACATGGATGTAGTGTTCAACATTTAGTAGGTGAATTCCGCTTAAACCGGTGCTAGGGGCCGTCTTGAACTTACTATGAGGTATTAGTGTCTGCTTTTTGTTGAAGTCCTCATGGTTATTTCAAGATGAAGAACACCAACGAAAGTGTTGTTCCATTTGCTTAATCTTACCATTTACATACAGGGATTTTGTCCAACGTACATTTACTCCATAATTTTTTATTTGTTCATCGGAGCCATTACCAGCAAAGCCAGCGGTAGGGGTAAACTCGTTTTTGGCCACCAAAACCCCCTTTTCCATATATCGTCCTTTCCCTGTAGTACATGTATAATAAACGTTCCAATGTTCCAATGAAATCAATTGTTGAGTGTATTTAGTTATAATAATAAGAGGTACTTTACTGAAGACACCAGTCTAAGTCCTTCCTTAGTCAATCCTTTATCTACAATCTAACCAGTAAAAAAGGCTTATGACCGAAAAGTTCATATTTGTTTCAACTATGGCACGCCTGAGCCACATTAATTCGATAAATATATATTAGCGCCGATAAATTGAGTTTATCGGTCACATTAATGCGATAAACACATATTTGCGGCGTTAATTCGCATTAGCGGTTGTTAATGAATTATTGTGCTAAGTACAGTTACTTAACGGTCGTTCATGAATGATCGCAAATTAACATTAATAAATGAACCAATGAAATCGATAAGACAGTTAAAGGGAACCAATCAATACGATGTATCGCTAAGACGTTTGGTCTCATCCAATCAGATGAACAGCGTGGCCAGCTATTATGGTCATCACGTGACTTTGATGACGTAACGAACTACGATTTCACTCGATAAAAAAATACAAAGAAAACACGAGAATGGGATGAATATTTTGAATTTTCTCGAAAACCGTTGTTTTTGTCTAATTTATGCTGTTATCCACGTAATCTTTAAAACATCTCCTTTCAATTGATGCATAACATTACAGTTTAATTTTAGTCTAAATTACTTCCAATTTGATTTGAAATTACGGTGTGAAAGACTCAGTAACTCTCTATAGTAGCTATGTATATTTACGATAAAGTATGAATACTGCAATCACAAAACACACAATAAAACGTCTTAAATCGAAATAATTTACATTTATGCACATATACAGCGGAAGATGAAAGGTTACTGTAAAAGAAAATCTACATTAGAACAGTTTAATTTGTAGTTTTGTTACTTCCAATTTGATTTGAAAATCGCCAAATTTCTGTGAAAATCAAAGATGATGGGATAACCCGGATGTTGTATCACCATCATTGTCTTTAGCATGTTATCCTCATTTTTTTTCTCAATCATGTTATAATTTTAACAATTTTAAGTTAAAGTTAAAATATATATAACTGAAATATAGATTTTGGAACCGATATTGTGTATTATAATAAAGATACCTGGGTTATATATTTCATGTAAAACGCGGGTCTAAGCCACATTTAAATCAATTTTATATCTGTTATAAACAACAAACAATATTTGATGCTCAATTTAAGATTTTAAAGAACTACAAAAATGATTTATGATGCCCTCTGGCAAATATCACCTGGTCAAGGTGACAGGTGTGTTCTTCAGCCACTTGTATATTGCATACTGTTAATTGGACAACTATTACATCACACTACTTGCTGATGACTCTAACTTGCATTATATCTATTAATCACAAAGAGAATAACTTGTTACCACCCTATATATATTCGTTTTGGGAGACGAAAATAAAACGTTTAAATCTCGAGTTTACATTTTAATTTCAATTTCAATATTTTTATTCATAAAAATGCATTTTTCGATTTTTTATGTTCATTTTTTTACATGTTTTTGTTTTTTGTTTTTTTTGGGGTTTTTTTTTGGGGGGGGAAATATATATATTATATTTATTTTAAGTATGATTATAATGTCTTGTATAGAAATATGTTTTATTTGCATTGAAAATAATCGGTATCTGCATAATATGTTGTAACGCGGTTACCTCCCCTAAAAATGACCATTATAGCTGGCCAAGTTAGAAAATCTTTAAATCTGTGCCATGTGTACTGTGCATTCCCGCTCTCCGTGCGATCAGACGCTTAGTTTGGGCTCTCCAAATTTTGAGTGTTAAAATGATTTGGATGTCAAATTTGTTTAGTGTTTTTGTTAAATTCATAGATTTTAACACTGGATTATTGATTATGCATATTTGCATTTCTTTGGATTTAATTTATTGCATTTCAGGACGTCTAACATCACGAAGATAGGAAACGTGGGACTGTCAGCCGGCTGCCATATTGGTTCATATTGAATTCTATGGCATTTCGAACAGACCTCTCATTTACATGATGTCTGTGGGTTCTGGTTGTTCCTCTGACAGTTCGGTGGTTTCTTTCGGAGATCATTTTTTTTGATTTTCCGCTTTCCTCCACCTTTAATTCAACTGAGCATTTAACGGCATCGGTTTGGATAGAGCAGATTGTCCTAACCGACTCCCGTTCTGCCTTATTTTGTGGGGCTTCCGGAGAGTTCTTTGTATTTATGTTTATTTTTTGTTCTGCACTCTGTACATAGTTTAAACCCCATGGATGGCAGTGATTGGTACGTATGTCCTCACAATTCCACAACCTCAGGACTCTTCCAGGTAAGTCAACCTGTGTTAGGCTAGATAATCGGGGAAGGCAATGCTCACATTAACATGCTTGGTGCATATTTGTTAAATGTTCCTCCTTACGTCTTATATTAAGTTATATGACGGTGCTCCTACATACAGGAGGAATATACTTACAAAACAAAAACAAAAAAAAGCAGCTAACTGTTTGACGAGCGGGAAACAAATTTCGAAAACGGCATGCGAGGATTCGTTTTACATTTGACTGATTGAATTATTCCTGTAAATAAAATTCTATCTAGGGGGACGACCGTTTAATTTTCGGGAGGAGGTTGGGAAGGCGGGTTTGGCGGTTTTGACAATAAAAATTAGTTTCATGTCACCTTAAAAAATGTATATTTTCTCCAAATGTCACATTTTTTTCCTTCAAATAAGATTTCAATTTTTCATGACACGTAGGAATAGAATATTTATCTTCACTTGCACCAATATTGATTTATTTATTTTCAAAATCGCCAAAGCCCCCCCCCCCCCCNAAAAAAAAAAAAACAAAAAAATAAATGGTCATCCCTTATTATTGCCTGCAACAGTAAAAGTATACATATTTTTTGTAATTTGAAACAAAAAATATATATATGCATTTTAGTGTAAAATATGGGTAATATGGACTAAAACAAATGTGTAGAGTAAGTAAAATCTGCATTAAAGTGTAATATTAGGGTTATATGGACTAAAATTAATATGTTGAGTATGTAAAATCTGCATTTTAGTGTACTTTTTGGGTCATATGGGCTAAAACAAATGTGTCGATTAAGTAAAATTTGTATTTATATGTTACATTTGGATAATATGGACTAAAATAAATGTGTTGAGTTAGTAAAATCTAATTTTAATGCAGGGCCTATACATTATAGTCCCTGTTTATTGCTATAGTTTGTTAATATGGGCTAAAACAAAACTGTTGAGTAAGAAAAATCTGCATTTAAATGTTATATTTTGGTAATATGGGCTAAAACAAATGTGTCGAGTAAGAAAAATCTGTATTGTAATGCTATATTTGGATAATATGGATTAAAACAAATGTATCGAGCAAGTAAAATCAGTATTGTAAAGCTATATTTTGGTAATATGGGCTAAAACAAATGTGTCGAGTAAGAAAAATCTGTATTTAAATATTATATTTGGATAATATGGACTAAAGCAAATGTGTCAAGTAAATAAAATCTGTATTTTGATGCTATATTTGAATAAAATGGAATAGAATAAATGTGATGAGCAAGTAAAATCTGTATTTTAATGCTTTATTTGGATAATATGGAATAAAACAAATGTGTTGAGTAAGAAAAACTGTATTTAAATGTTATATTTGGATAATATGGACTAAAGCGAATGTGTTGAGAAAGAAAAATCTGTATTTAAATGTTATATTTGTGTAATAAGGACTAAAACTAAAGTGTCGAGTAAGTAAAATCTGTATTTTAATGCTATATTTGGATAATATTGAATAAAACAAATGTGTCGAGTAAGTAAAATCTGTATTTTAATGCTATTTTTGGATAATATGGAGTAAAAAAAATCTGTCCAGTAAGAAAAATGTTATATTTGGATAATTTGGACTAAAGCAAATGGTTTGATCAGTTAAATAAGTATCTTAATGTTATATTTTGGGTAAAATAGACTAAACCAAATGTGTCAAGTAAGAAAAATCTGAATTTAAGTGTTATATTTGGTTAATATGAGGGTAAAACAAATGTGTCGAATAAGTAAATTAATATTGGCTACAAAAATTGTGCACAGTAAGTAAAATCTGCATTTTATTGTTTACTGCGGGGAAGGGGGTATTACCTGATTGGAATGAGCCAAAGTAATTCGAGATACATGCCCAAAATTTATATAACTACACTAAATTAAAGGAAGAACACCCATAGCATTGAGAATTTTATATGTGAGTTATAAAAAACCAAAGAAACAATGCATGAAGTACAGTTATATGTGAACATCAGTGATGTTGTCTCAAAGAATATTCCCTGATATTGCTTGTTTGATACAGAAAATAAACAAATAAATGATATGGAGTAAATGTACATGGGAAAAAATCCCTATAAATACGTGGTAAGATTAAGCAAATGGAACAACGCTTTGATTGTTGTTCTTACATTATTTTATTTCTATTGCAAACAACGGGAATTAAATTACTATTTGTTTAAAAACGCTTCATTTCACAAAAAAAAAACCCACAATTTTTTGGCACATCCCCGTACATCTAAATATATAGGAAGTCGATTTACCATACCAGATATATTCTAGCACCATAGTGATATATTATTTAAATAACAAAAGAATTTCATTTGAAATTTTATTTTTAAATGAATAGGCCTTCAAATTTCCCGGCTTTTAACCTTTTCCCATTTTGACCAATGGAAGCGCTTTTAACAACTAGTTATATAAACTGACAAACAAATGACGGATTTGAACTTCCGTGAATGTGAATTACCATATAAGGGCATTGAAAACCGTTAATGCATTAACGACCGATAATGCGACGCAGGAACCACATTAATTCGTTAAACCAATTTTAGTGGTCGATCAGTTCATATAAATGCAGCTAAGTTGAGATAATCGATCGCAAAAAATGTGTTTATCGCATTTGATCGATAAACTATACTTTGCGGCGCTAATATCTATTTATCGAATTAATGTGGTTCAGGCGTGCTATATTCCACTGCAATAACAAGATGAACAGACAAAACCAAAATGAAAGTTGAACATTGTTTCTACATATCGCAAATTTTATTTACTGTTAGTAATATCACTACTAGTTTTCGTATGTCTACATAGTTAATTTCATTACACTTAGTATACTTTTCTACAGCGAGAATGGCATTTGCAATGCTATTAGTTTTTATTTGTTTGTTGTAGATCCTTTAAAATATATTATATTGAAAAGCTAAGAATTATAAATAATTAAATTATATTTACCCTGCAATGCAATGAATATGCGATACATATTTGTGTCTTGCAATGTCGGTCGCAGTTATTTTGAAACACAGTCAGAATTTTTCAAAACATGAGCATGCCTGTCTAGATGGTTTATTTTGCTTTAATACATGCAAATCTTAGTCTCAAAGGTGATCGAAATTTGTTTTCTAATTTGATTCGAATGTGTCTTGCGCCGATGGCCCTGTTTTAGTAAATCAAAATGAAGCTTAGTTGAGGGACCGACGACGGAGTCCAATAGGTAGCGAGAACCCGATCTGACTATTTGAAATGAATATCTGGAAAAGTGAAGTGTCATGACAAAGACAACGTTTCTTCCTGGTCTAAAACGTGAATAACAGTATCGATGACACAGTATAACTTTTAAATATAATACTATCAACGAAAAAATTACCGACACTATTTAAAAACATGTTGTTCACATTCATAAACTTGTTAAATATAATTGTTACTTTCAAGGTAAATAATTCTTGTTATTTCTATAGAAGTAAAAAAAAAAAATAACGCAGGACTACATATAATTAAGCCAACTCAGATGTACTCTATAAATATGATCAAATATGGAGAGACATTCTCGTTGTTAGCATGTTTACATCAAGAGAGACTGACATGATATCACGTGCATGATATTCTAGTAAAAATCATAAAATATTAAGAAAATGACTAGTATGCTCGATATCAGAACAGACAGAGAAGTACTTTCGCAATAAATATCTCCCTTGTAAATCTGTATACCTGTAATCTCCTCAAATAAACAAGGTATGTGTTACATAGTAAC
Organism: Modiolus philippinarum; assembly: GCA_002080025.1. Taxonomy (NCBI): domain Eukaryota; kingdom Metazoa; phylum Mollusca; class Bivalvia; order Mytilida; family Modiolidae; genus Modiolus; species Modiolus philippinarum. The sequence continues at coordinate 4,168 of MJUU01038717.1, read as the reverse complement.
GGTTATGAAAAGAAAAAAAATTGTAACATTTTACATACTATGCATCTTATGCTGCAGCACTCGTTGTGTGATACGGATATATGATAAATATACAACTTCAAATAAACATTGTTTTAAAACTGTCGAAATTGCACGATAATATAGAAAAGCTCTATCCAATCTCATCAGACATGGGCGACGCATTATTTAAGATATAACTATGCATCGAATAAACCATATAAAATTGATTTCTGAATATGGCCTTTTTCAATTCTTTTAGTAGAGTAAAAACAATTAAAGGAGCACGTACCACCTATTAGAGTGATTTCAAGATTTACGGGCACTTGTTATTAGTATTTGTACTGCAGTACCACCTGCGAAGCTATTGTTATTTCAAGCCTCCCAGTTTAGTTACCGTAACTTTCTCCGCACAAGTGCATTTCCTTACCGACCATTTTTGCACAAGTACATTTAGTTACCGGCCACTTTCTCCCCACAGGAATATTTAGTTACCGGCCACTTTCTCCCCACAAGTACATTAGTTACCGGCCACTTCTCCGCACGAGTGCACACGTTATTTTATAAAATCTTAATGACAGTACACCATTTTAAGTCTCAAAAATACTGTGAAATTGCCAGGCTCGAACATGAAGTCGAGCGTTTACTACCGTCTCCGATGATCATTACCGAGAACCTTACGCACCTGACCTACGGAGACCATATAAAATATTCGTTAATTTTTCGGGTTTGTTTCTTGAAAATTGCCTTTGAGAAAAAGGTTAAAATATTTTTGATAACATTTAGAAAGTTGCAAGATGCTTCTAGTTTTCTGACAAATGTCAATCGGTTTTAACCATTACATAATGAGTCCCACACATAATGACTTTGGAATTTACTATTATATACCTTTCCATTCGATACCTTTCATAAAAATTCGCAAAAATGCATTATGGTATTAGCCGGATTTGAACCCCTCGATTCGTAACAAACATTCCTTTCCACTTTTTTACTCTGTTTTTTTAGAGTTCACACTTTTGGTGCTTTAGTTTTTTGTGTTGTTTTTGTAGTGTTTGTGTTTTGTGGACATGTAGTGTCTTTTGTTTTCCGTCTTCTAGTGATCTTGCTTTTGCCTTGTCTCTGGACTTTGATTTATGTAATTTTGTGCTTTGTTCCTTCGGTACTCTACTGCAGTTGTTTTCCAACGGTCTTGTCTTATGTTTGTTGACAACCTCGCATCCATGACAAAAATTATAAAAAGGGGATGGATGTGTCGTTGTTTAACATTTAGCAAGTGAATTCGGCTTAAACCGGTGCTAGGAGCTGTTTTGTATTTACTATAAGGTAAGAATTTTTGCTCTTTGTTGAAGGCCTCATGATGACTTAAAGATGAAGAACAACAATGAAAGCGTTGTTTCATTTGCTAAATCTTACCATTTTGTCCCAAATGCATTTACTCCATATCTCTTTATTTGTTCATTAACCATTACGCCATGGAAGCACAAACCTTAATGTGATAATTTTAAATACTTATACTTAAAGAACACTTCTTTTCTTTAAAGCGTACGATATCTTATACTTGAAGCGTAACATTGGGTAGGTACGATTTGGTATTTGTTTTTTATGGTAATTTGTTGATAGTTCGTTTTTATACATAGGAACCTCGGAAAGAATGCATGGGAAATACAAATTATATACATCGTGTTTGAACTTTTATTCTGGAGAAATGCTAAAAAAGGACTGACATAAAAATTGACCTCTGAATTAACATGTCTATGTGGAATCCGAATTCAAATGCCTGTCGAAATCAAAAGATGTCTTTTTGGGGAATTCACTTTGAAAGACTACCAATAAATTGATCTTTAATGTCGATTAAAATTGTGCGTTAAATGTGCATCTTTACGTTCACGTGCGACAACCTTCATTGTTTTTATATAAATTCAAAATGTAAGATAAGAAATATTTCTATTTTTTAATGAAAAAGAAAAACTTTTGCATCTATGGTAAACAATGCAACCAATACCATTTCTACCTCATTTAAACGAGACTCTTTTGTATTGTTCTGTTTCACCCACTTCCCTACCTGATAACATAATCTTATGTGATGGATAGAGTATTTTGAACTTTTAACACGGGACTACCGGTAATACCAAAAGTTACGAATATAAAGCTGTCACAAACGTGAATATCGAAATTGTCTTCACTTTGCTGGCAACGTCTAAAGTTTATATGTCCTACAATAGATATATAAAATCCTCAGTCGGCCGATATAAAGACAACTTTTAGATCTAATGACATCATATATCTATGCATTCCCATTATTTGGCATTGTTTGTAGGACCAGCTGCAACAAAAACAGTTGACCACTGGTGAGACCATAAACTAATGTAACAATGAGGGGGGGGGGGGGGGGGCAGGAACTAGCTTTAACTTAGTATATTATGAGACTACATCAAAATACACCTAAAGAGCCGAACTAATATAATTAGCAGCGAGCATTATGAGAATGCATTAATTGAGTATTCTTGGTATTACTATGAGGCAATACTTCTGGTGGCTTTTGAGTGGTCATTAATGAGATAGACTCGATGATTTAATTTTGCAAAGGGATTGGGTTTCTAAGCAATAAAAGTGACAACAAAAGTCCGAATCAATCAAAGTAAGAAACCAGTAAGGAAAATCCGTATAATATACGACAGAATCAGGGAAACACAACCCAACACAAAACATTTTTGGCAAGCCGTCATATTCCCGACTTGGAACGGGCATTTCGACTAACTTTAGCTTCTGTGTGCCCAGATTGTGTTAAATGTACTGTGTTAAATGTTTCTGTACTAAAAACGGAGAACGCAGATACACTTATTTAGTAGTAGGGAAAGACAAAACATATTTTGTAAAGAACCACACTGAGTCAAACAAGAAGTACACCGAGAATGACGTTATCAAGATGTTGGAATTTTTAATAGATAATATTTGTGTCGAATTTGGAGGCCGTGTTTTTCAACAGACAATCGGGATTCCCATGGGAACTAACTGCGCGCCACTTTTAGCTGATCTCTTCCTATTTTCGTATGAGGCGAAGTTTTTACAAGGGCTTACACAGAAAAAACAAAAACATTTAGCCCAGTCCTTTAATTTCAGCTTCCGCTACATAGACGATGTACTTTCTTAATAATCCAAAATTCAAGGAATATTTACACCAGATCTATCCCAATGAGCTTGAAATTAAAGAGACAACCGATACACCTACTTCAGCTTCGTATTTAGATCTTTTGATTTACATTGACGAAAATGGACGTTTGAAATCTAAGCTGTATGACAAACAAGATGATTTTAACTTCCCAATTGTGAAATTTCCCTTTCTGAGCAGCAATATACCTACCTCTCCAGCCTATGGAGTGTACATTTCACAGTTGATTCGTTACTGTCGGGCATGCAGTTTATACAGTGACTTTTTAGTTAGAGCAAAAACACTGTCCTAAAAGCTGCTTAGTCAGGGATTTGTTCAGCCTTTGTTACTTTCATCCCTTCAG
>MJUU01038716.1:43204-59436 GCA_002080025.1 Modiolus philippinarum | reverse complement strand
AGAAAAAAGAAGGGAAACGGGGAATGTGTCAAAGAGACATGTTTTATCTATTTTTGGGTTGAGTAGTTAAGTTTGGTGACTTCTATAGACTAAGCAAATGCGCATGTCTTAGATAGTTCCAATTTCATTTCATCATTTCATAAATAGTTTGTTTTTTATGTGGAATATAGTTTAAAGGTCCTGTATTCCTTCTTACTGGTATCCGAGACGATCGTTTCCGCCTTCAATTACAGGAGAGTTCCTATCTCGAAAGTCCCGTATTCTTTTCATTGACGGTAAAAAATTAAACTGAAGCTCTACAAATCGATTAAATATAAATCACCAGTGCTCAACGGTGATTTCCGCTCAATGTATCGATGTACATGTATTATTTTTTTATACGTGTAAAAATAGAACTGGTTTCGGAGTGAACACGATTCAAACGTCCCGTATTACCTCATATTTTATACATATATTAGCTATTCCAATATCAATTTTATCATGTCAATATAACTGGAATGATATTTGACGAAGATGGACGTTTGAAATCTAAACTGTATGACAGGCGTGATGATTTTAACTTCCCATTTATGAACTTTCCCTTCCTTAGCAGTAACATACTTACCTCTCCAACTATGGAGTGTATTCGTGACTGTCGAGCATGTAGTTTGTATAATGAATTTTTGAACAGAGCAAAAACACTGGTCACAAAAGCTGCTCAGTCAGGAATTTGTTCAACCTATGTTAATTTCACCCCTCAAGAAATTCTATGGCCGTCACAATAACAGCATTGACAGATATGATATGTCAGTATCCCAAATGAAAGCGGACATATTCAGCTAGATTCACGTCTTCCCGGATTTGACTTAACCGAATTTGACATTTTCCTAGATTGATTCACTTACAGTCTGACGCGTGCTGTTAACAGAGCAGGACATGCTTAACCTTCCGGAGCACCTGATTTTCAAAATGGCCGCCAAAAAAGGCGGGAAAATTCAACATTGTCCGATTTCAATGAAATTTGGTTTCCAAATAGATATTGATGTTGCGACTTCAAAACCGGTGTTGAAAATTGTTTGTTGACTGCCATTTTCAAAATGGCCACCAAAAAAGGCGGGAAAATTCAACATTGTCCGATTTCAATGACATTTGGTTTCCAAATTGGTCTTGATGTCATAACTTCAAAACTGATGTTAAAAATTGTTCCTTGACTGCCATTTTTAAAATGGCTGCCAAAAAAGGCGGGAAAATTCAACATTGTCTGATTTCAATGAAATTTGATTTTCAAGTAGATGTTGATGTTGCGACTTCAAAACCGATGTTGAAAATTGTTTTTTGACTGCCATTAACAAAATGACATCTCGACTTCAAAACTGGTGTCGAAAGTGGTCCTTAGCAAGAACGTTTTTTGTCAAAATAGCCCAACAAAGAAATATAGGGATTCCGAAATATAGTAAAACATGATCAGACTTTAAAAACAGTTCAAGATATTTGAGAAACTGAAGATCATCTGTATAACTTACAATGTTACCTTGATTGTGGCAACTGAAAGCCAGGTGAGCGATACAGGCTCCTGGGAGCCTCTGGTTTATTTTTGGTGTGTCTGGTGGCAGCAAAATCAACATTTCATAGCCAGTAATTGATTTGCTGGCATCTATATACAAAGTAAATATTTTTTTAACTTGAGATTGTCCTCCATTTGGTCTTCTTCCCTAGCCAGCCTTTCTTTCATGGAAGACACGGTTGACAATTGATCTAACAATATTCTCCTTTCCCAGCATGTTACCTCAACTCCATATAACAGTTCAAAAGACATTATTGTTTTCTGTGTCCTCGTTTTGGTCATGTCTTTGGACTTCGATTTTTGTAAATTCCACTCCTTTGGTCCTTCGGTATTCTACTGCCGTTGTTTCATATGGTGCGGTGTGTAAAATAATTCAAACATGGATACATATCATCTTCGTGCTATGTAGAACGAAATGCGTCCCCACGATCTTCCATCCCGCTCTGTCTGTCATCTTTCCATTCCACCAAAGCTGATTTCATATTATTTCATCTCCTCTTTTTGCGTCCTTCCCCATGTTTCTTTTGGTCTTCCTTGTTTTTTTTTTTTTGCCAGCTGGTTCCAATTTAATGTTCTCTTAACATGCCTCTATACTGAATTTTTAAAATTTTCCTTAGTAGTCTGCCTTCAAGCCCTCGATGTTTTCCCTATATTTCTTCGTTGGTTCTCTATGTTTTAACCCCATATAATAATACTGATTTTACATTATTCCTATATATTCTTATTTTTGTCTTGTTGAATATTTTCTTTCTGCTTTCCAAAAGTTTCCAAGTTTTCTAAAAGACTAATGTTGCTATATTGATTTTTTTTATTGATTTCAGCACTGCCCCACCAGTATTTAAGGTACTGCCAAGATAACCAAAAAAAAGCAGAAATTTCTTCAGTTGGCTGACCATTCATTTTTGAATCACTTTTTTCCAATTCGTTTTAATAATTTTGGTATTTTTACCATTGATCTTCAAAAAATGTAAAAAAGTTCATATTGTGATCATTATCCCAGATTACTTTTATTCTCTGTGCATAGATTAATCTTTCATAACGCCCAATTGACTGTGATTAGGTGAAGTAGTTTTCTCACGAGTCCCAACATTTCCATTAAGTCCTCCAACAACTGGATATTCAAACCATAATCGGTTAAATCTCAATCCCTTGTGTCGTCCCTTACATCGGTTTGATCAAGGAACAATGAACATATTTCACAGTATCGACACCATCAACGGATTTTAGTGTATTATGGTCTATCCAAACTAACAGCTCATGATAAATAGGGGTAATAACAAAATTACCGATAAATAGGGGTAATAATAAAATTACCGATTAATAGGGGTAGTAACAAAATAACGATAAATAGGGGTAATAATAAAATTACCGATAAATAGGGGTAATAATAAAATTACCGATAGATAGGTGTAATAATAAAATTACCGATAATTTAAATAGGGGTAGTAACAAAATTACCGATAAATAGGCAATAATAAAATTACCGATAAATAGGGGTAATAATAAAATTACCGATAAATAGGGGTAATAATAAAATTACCGATAAATAGGGGTAATAATAAAATTACCGATAAATAGGGGTAGTAACAAAATTACCGATAAATAGGGGTAATAATAAAATTACCGATAAATAGGGGTAATGATAAAATTACCGATAAATAGGGGTAATAATAAAATTACCGATAAATAGGGGTAGTTACAAAATTACCGATAAATAGGGGTAATAAAAAAATTACGGATAAATAGGGGTAATAACAAAATTGCCGAACATAGATGTCAAAATTCAAAGTGCAAGAGGCAAATAGGCAAAGCAGGTACAAAACCACTGGAAAAATTTCAATCGCCACGGCCCTGACATACAAGCACCTCAGAAAGAAATGGTTGGTTAAACTGGTTTAATGACGCGCCACCCCCCCCCCCCCCCCNCCCCCATTTCCATTGCTTTAGTGTCATTTTATTCCTTCTTTCAGAATTTTTACAAAACAATTACGGTTCCATGCTGTGAGATCCCCTTCCTTGTTTTCTTTTATCCGAAAGTTGTTGTTCTACTTCACAAGCCTCTTCGTAGTTGAGAAATCTCAATTTTATCTTTTCGTTATGTTTGTGGAACCACTGCATCAACTAAGATTCATATGCCAAAACAAGTGTGGCTCGTATTGCAAGGCAATACAGAAGTCCCCTACCGGTGGAATAATTCTTTGTTATACCAGCAAAAAAGTTGAAAAAGAAAAGTTTTCCGAGCCAAAGGCCGATAACTCCGTCAAAAATCAATGGACCCAACCCATATCCAAACTTGATCTATAACCAACAGTGGTTGATTGACAATGCAAATATCAGCTAAATATCTGAAACGGTTTAGAAAAAAATTCAAAGGCCCATAACTCCGTCCAAAATCAATGGACCGGAACCAAACTCGAACTTAATCTGTAACTCAAAGTGGTAGACTCACATAGCAAATATTAGCTTAATATCTGGAATCGTTTAGAAAAAAGGTAGTGATCAAAAACCTATATTTTACCAAAATTTTCTAAGTCAAAGGCCCATAACTCCTTCCAAAATCGATGGACCGGAACAAAACTCGAACTTAATCTGTAACTCATAGTGGTAGACTCACATAGCTAATATTAGCTTAATATATGGAACCGTTTAGAAAAAAAGTCCGGAAAACCTATATTTTACCAAAATTTTCTAAGTCACAGGCCCATAACTCCGTCCAAAATCAATAGACCGGAACCAAACTCGAACTGGATCTGTAACTCATAGTTTTAGACTCACATAGCAAATATTAGCTTCATATCTAGAATGTTTTGGAAAAAAAAATCCGGAAAACCTATATTTTACCAAAATTGTCTAATTCAAAGGCCCATAACTCAGTCTAAAATCAATGGACCGGAACCAAACTCGAACTTGATCTGTAACTCATAGTGTTAGACTCACATAGCGAATATTAGCTTCATATCTAGAATGGTTTAGAAAAAAAGTCCGGAAAACCTATATTTTACCAAATTGTCTAATTCAAAGGCCCATAACTCCGTCTAAAATCAATGGACCGGAACCAAACTCATATATGATGGTAGACGTACATACCAAATATTAGATAAATATCTTTTATAGTATGGGAAAAAAGTCCGGAAAACTGAGTGTGACGGACTGACGACTGCAAACCTAAAGTCCCCTTCGGCGAAGCAGGTAGGGGACTAATAATGTTCATCTAGGCTGCAGGCTAGATTAAGTACAATACTATGTGACAATGCTATTTTGGATGTGATTCCATCTTGGCAATCTCATATTATGTTTCCTTGTTATCAGTTATTGCTTACGCTGCATACATTGTCTTTCGATTTAATTCAACATCATGATAATTTATTTTTTTTCTTCTATCTCTGTTGTTTTTTCTTCATCTTTACTAACTTTATGTTGAAGCCAGTTGTGGTGGTACCATATTTGTTCTTGTTAAATGTCACCCTCATCACTTCATCGACTGCAAACCTAAAGTCCCCTTCGGCGAAGCCGGTAGGGGACTAATAATGTTCATCTAGGCTGCAGGCTAGATTAAGTACAATACTATGTGACAATGCTATTTTGGATGTGATTCCATCTTGGCAATCTCATATTATGTTTCCTTGTTATCAGTTATTGCTTACGCTGCATACATTGTCTTTCGATTTAATTCAACATCATGATGATTTATTTTTTTCTTCTATCTCTGTTGTTTTTTCTTCAACTTTACTAACTTTATGTTGAAGCCAGTTGTGGTGGTACCATATTTGTTTTGTTAAATGTCACCCTCATCACTTCATCGATCGTCGTTGGTCATTCCTTTCTCATATGTTCTACACCGTCAGATATTTATATGATCAGCAAAGTCGATGATTCAAGAGATACCACTCGCATAATAATCATATTACAATCAAATTTTGATGTTATACTGCATTTTGTTTATACCTTAATAGAATAATATTTAGAGTTCTAACACTCTTTGTGCATCACAGAAATACAGGATAAGCATTTTACTTCAGTATATAAATATATTTCGGTTATCTATTTGCTAAATTTTCAAATGAAGAACATTTGGCAAGTGTATGTTTCTATGGCACATTCATTGCTTTAGATGTGTTACCATGTTATACTGTTACATTAATAGCCCGTTTAAGTTCACTGCCGAATAAGACCTCTCATCAAAGTCTGCGAGACATATTGTCCAAAACAATAAATAGAAAAAATACCAAAGTTGCATAAAAAAACAGATTACAAAACTAGCCCTACCATCTTTAAATCTATAGTTAGCCTTTCTCAAAGATTATTATTAAATCAACTGACAAAAGGCTGGCTGATTTTTCTCTAGCTGTCAAGTATTTCAGTCTATACGGTTACAAAACATGAAGTATTTTCTGAAGCTTGACAATACCGGAAGTAATTATGTAGTTCTGACTTTTTCTGCTAATTTTTCCTAGTTTCTTTGTATTTAATTTGACTTATTGTCTTTATTACTTCTTTCCAGCGACATTGGGAAACTAATTGATTATGTTGCATTTCTTATTTATCATTGTTTTTTTCCTTTTATTTGCGTCACCGCGAACTTGTACGAATGAGTAACTTAGCTGATAAGACCTAGAGAATCCCGTCCCTCTATACATTATATATAAGATGTGCAATCAATTAGATTTTTCAATAGTTATCCATTAAGGGTAGACTTAAGCCTAGAAAGAACTAAAAAGCAAAAACTGACAGTTGTTTATTGTCACACATTGCTCTAGGTACGAAACTACTGAAATTCACAAAAAATATTCACAAACTGATACAAAACATATAAAACTGTCAGCGACTTTCCCTACAATTTGAGGACTAGTAGCCGTGCCTCTTCTGACAGGCTTTCCAAATGTATTTATATGAAACATGTCTATGGTTTTTTTTAAGAACAAAGCTATTTCAAACAGTCGGGCTTTATTAACATGTCTTCACTTTTCAGGTTGTCCTAGTATGGTATTGTTGTCGATATAATGGGCTGTTCTTCATCCCAGTTCAACCACAGACGAGTTTACAAAAAACAGAGAGAAGAAAACTATTCAACATCAGGGGATGAAGAAAGGGGAGATCCCGATGGACAAGAATCCTTCCGTATGTAGAATTTTGTTATGCAGATATTTTGAAAATTAAAAAAAAACAATTTTGATAGTGTCTTAAATAATCCATGTCCATGTTTTATCTCTGAAATACTTTGAAATGACTTCTTGCCCGTCTCGGACAAACTTCCTTCCGAATCATCAATTCAATGTCCTACTGCACTAACATCACAAAAATCTAATACTACCATAGCAAAGACGATCCACAGAAAAACGATTATTTTATTAATATCCAAGCTTTTATAATCACTATCTATTCGTCAAAATAAATATTGATGTTAAGTACAACCATTTTATCCAGTGTATGGTAAAGAAGCCCTTTGAGACGTCCCCACCACTCATAGCCCACTAGATTGGGATTCCAGTCACAGGTAAACCTCCTTCCGACTTGTATGGTCGTATATTATAATCTTACAACTCCCCTGCAGTTGGATGTTCCGAATAATCCTTTTAGAGATAACCCAGACCAACCTAGACATTTAGTGGTTCAATTCGTACCCTACCCCTGTTCAAGGATAACCTTCACTTATGACAAACCTTTCCTCCTCTCAGCTTCTGTTTCCATCAAGCCGGCTATCCCACTATCTTGTTCCTTTTTTATTCTCATCATTAAAATTTCTCTGTTTACTCTGTCATAGCCCTTCCAGATATCACCTTTTCTGTCTCTCAGCTTAAACCAGCATGTCATGGTTGGCTCGTCTCAGAAAAAGCCTTTTTTCAGAGCCTTTGTGGACACAATTTCTGTCTCTGTGTAGTTGTCTCTTATGAATCGGTAAGCGATGCTACCAGGCAGAGGAGATGTAAGATATTCCTGTCGTTCTTGGTTAGTGAACATTGCCCAGGAAAGGAAGAACCATTCGATTATAGATTAGATTTCCTCTACCAGCAAGACAACCTAAGGTGAGGGTTCAGATTCAAAATATCGAAGGAACATCTGCAGTCTAAGATGAATTCACGTTACGAGATAAAGCTTAAGTTTCGGTTTCTTCTCCGAAATTAAGATATATATTCTGAATTGAAACAGATTGTCGTTTTTCAAAGGAATCTTCAGCTTCTTGTTAGTCAGTCCACCGAATCTAAGAAAGCCAATTCAGTACTCAAGTAATCAGAGAAGGGCTGTCATCTTCCATGTATTACCTATCTTCCATTGATTTCCTATGTTTTGATTTTAGTGCTGCTGATGAGGAATTAATTTCCGAAATTGCCACACAGCTCATTAAAATTATTGCTGTTGGAGTTACCATATGTGTTATGGTCTCATGTTCACTTACTCCATATCCTCTCGTAAAATATATAGCCCTCCTACTTCTGATAAGCTTTAATTAAAGGCAGGTTAAGTGGTAGTTTTTGAAGTCAAGGAGTCCTTTGTTTAGACAAGACGTCTAACGCCACTATATTGCCAAAAACACAGATGATCGTGTTCTTGGAATTGCTAAACATTTTCTGTCTGCTGCTTGTACTCTACCTTAGAACAAAAAAGTTAATTATAACTATTAAGCTGATCAGGGGTTTGGTTTTTCCCAACTCCATTTAATAGGACCGCATTAATTTAACCCTTTTCGTACGTTTCAAATCAACCATCACATGATTTGTATTTTAAGTCATGACGAACTCCAATTTACTCTCTGAAATGGGATGGCTACTGAAATCGTTCTCATTCGTTGTTGTCAAATTTCGATTCTGTACGTGCCAAGTAGTAAATATAACTCTACATATTGGTATATTGGTGATTAAATTAAGTTGTAATGGATTTCGTTGTACGGACAAGATGTTTTTTGCATCACGTGATTTGTGATATTCCGGAGGTCACATTGTCAACCTTGAACAAAATCAAACACAAGATCTATAGGCTTTTGACCGACATAAATACAAACATAAAACATACAATTACAAGATTAATACACAATTAACCAACAAATATCATCGAGCCAACAACTATATAGTCTAAATGTATAAGGCTTTGATTGCATACAATTAATGTTAAAACAGTGCTCTCTTTTTCTGAAATCAACACAAGATAAATAAACTGTTGACACAGGATATGTCTCGCCTTTCCCATGCATCGCTTGAATCTGCTCATTGATCTTCAGCAGCAGCCATGATAACAAATGTATCACTGATCACAATCATGCAACTGCATACCAAAGATCAATGGGCTACTATGAGTGGTTGATGTTAAAAGGACACAAGAAAAAACATTTGATAAACAGTGCAAAATTTCAAAGTCAGTGGAGCTTGCCTGCGGGGGCATAGACATAAAATGCCACCGAAACTGATCTGTGCTGATGCTAATGCGACTGTATACCAAATATTAATTGGCAACTATGAGTGGTTGATGGTAAAGAGACACACGAAAAACTTAAACATTGATAAACAGTGCAAAATTTCGAAGTCAGTGGAGCATGACTGCGGGGGCATAGACATAAAACGCTACTGAAACTGAGCTGTACTGATGCTAATGCAACTGCATACTAAATATCAATAGGCTAGCACAGATGGTTGATGTTAAACAGACCCAAAGGAAAAAACTTCAACAATTGTGGACGCCACCGCCGCCGCCGCCGGAATCATCATTCCTATGTCTCGCTTTTTTTCGACTATCGTCGAAGGCTCGACAAAAACTGTTGCCGTCCTTAGAATATGATTTGTGAAATAAAACAAAAATGTCTCTTTGTTGCCCTCAATCTGTCAGGAATTTCAATGTAATTTACATTTTGTATGCACGTTATGGTCTGAAACAGGTTTCCAAGTAAACTTTGAAGTGTCAGACAATCAAAAATCTATCAAAAGCTTTGGAGAGATCAATAAGGATTGCTTATTATCAATCTTACTTCTTTTTTCTCTTATGAATGGTCAAGGGATATGATATGAATTATTGTCAGCTGAAAGTAATTTATTTAAAGTACAATTTTATAAAAGAATTATTACAAAAACACCTCTTATAAAACAAGAGCTATCGCCGAATGGCAGCCAGATATATCCACGCTCATTGAACCCTGAATCATTATGGCAAGTGAAAATTTACTTGGGTGTGGACACAATACAACAAAATGATATAATCCTCAAAAAATAACTTTTCAAAAGGGTTCCAATGAAAATATTCAGTCAAACTCAGACAAAAATATAATTTACCTTTTTCTAGCCTCTCTTTCCGCAAAAATCATATTATTGCATTAAAGAAATTTCCTTACAAAACTTTAAAAACAACTTTTTAGGAGGAAAACAATGAAAAATCATAGATTTATTCCACAATACATATAGCTACCTTTTGAATTATTTCAATGAAAAAGCGTCCATGTCAAAAAAATCATTGCAGAAGGAATCAATATAAGGTTGAAGTTAAACTATCCCCCTCCATGTTTCAGACAATAATTGTATTCCCCCATGCACATCTCCAAACCGTGTCCTTCCTTTGGGTAAAGTTTCATCAAAATCCTCCAAGTGGTTTAAGAGGAGTTGCGCTTACAAGGTAATCTGTGCTGATCGAATTATTGAAAAGTCGATATCAAATTATCTCCCCTTCCTGATATCAGACAGTAATGATATTCCTTCATGCACACATCACATAGTGTCCTTCCTTTGTGTAAAGTTTCATCATAATCCTCCAAGTGGTTTAAGAGGAGAGTTGCGCTTACGAGGTAATCTGTGTAGATGGAATCAATGAAAAGTCAAAGCCGAATTATCTCCCCTTCCTGATTTCAGACAATAACTAAATTCCTTCATGCACATATCCACATAGTGTCCCTCTTTTGTGTAAAGATTCATCATAATCCTCCAAGTGGATTATGCCAAATTTATCTCCCCTTCCTGGTTTCAGACATTAATTATATTCCTTCATGCACATCTCCATATAGTGTCCTTCATTTGTGTAAAGTTTCATTAAAATCGTTCCAGTGGTTTAAGAAGAGTTGCGCTTACGAGAAGTGTGGATGGACAGACGGACGGACAGACAGACAGACAGACAGACAGGGTGATTTCTATATACACCCTAAACTTCGTTTGTGGGGGTATAAAAACAATGATGGTGACTTGTACTAACTATAATGTAAAAGTTCTTTTTTAATTGTTAAAAGTCTAAAAGAATCAAGCATAATTATATTTGATTTTTAATTTCAGAAGGGATAGAAATGCAAAAGAAAATTAAACCAAAGCCGAAAAAGCCAAAATCCAAGGACGAAGTGGTGAGATCGTTCTCCAGTGATATACAAAGTGGGACAGATATAACAATGCTTAAAGGTGATGAAGATTCCAAAGATATCATCTGAGTCTGTGCGTTATTTCTCGCAAAATTTATACTATAGAGATTGTGACGTATCTTAACAAGTGTTGGTTATTTAAAACCTGCTTTTGATGAGATACATGTGAACGTATTAGAAACAAGAGAAAAACTGTTAAAACAAAGAATATTTTTGTATGTGAATAACAATATATTGTTCTAAATGTTTTAAGTCTATATTTTGTATAGCATCATGCAGAGTTGTATGAAAAGGGGGATTCCGCCGCACATATCCTTTTCAAGGGGAAATCCTGCATAGGACCTCCAACTCCGACGCCCAGATGCAAACGGACGACATTCCTATTGAGCACAGGGTAAATACAAGAAATATGACTTTCGTACACAATGGATTCGCCGAAATCTCCCAAGATTGGGGTGACGACTTCATCAGCGAAGACGCCTTTCAGGAGAAGGTGCATGACCAGAATCAGATAGCCCTCAACATGCTCAAATGAAAGGACTTGGAGGTGGCAGAAGTGGAAGGAAAATTTGGCAAAAGCAAAATTCTCACACTGAAAAATCGAGAAGGGGGGACCATGCACCAGGGTATGGGCCTGCCCCTCGCTCAACAAAGAAGAGAGTCCCTTGTAAGGAGCTTTCGTTCGGAGCAACAGATTCAAACTGGGCAAGAAATCTAATCTGCACTACCTCTCATGCGATATGGTGAGGAAGTGATAAAAAATACTAGAGGGCTAGGGGCAAAGATGCAAAATTTTCTTATCCAAAGCGGATTGGGAATTGTTTTTTTTAACTGGAGGGTTCGGGAATGAGCGAGGCGCGAATGGAAGAACCCTCCCTACGGCGCATGCACATTCAATTCTTCACTAATTGGGATAGGAGGTTGACGAAGCTAATTCTTCTCATCGTAATAATTTTTCAGGCAGACTGCAGGAGCACAATCTTCGCCTGCCAGCTGGGACCTATAGGTTTTGGCTAATCGCACGGTATCTTGATGCTTCTTTTTCTTCTTGGCGACTCGGCTTGAGATCAAGGACAGGACCATTCTTCCCGCACCCAGGGCAATGGAGAAGACATTATCCAGTCGGTAATAGATCTTCAATGCATGCTCATATCTATGGATTTCTGAGATGAGCTCCTCTTCCATGTATGTGATATGAGTGGCATCTACTTCGTCCATTTATTTATAGGAGCATGCCTAGCAGGGGGATAGTCTTGAAGGGGCTATTGGGGCCAAGAATTAATCCACTACCATCGTAGAGCCGACTTCCACTCTTCAAGTACAATCCATCCCCGTAAGTACTGGGCAAAGTACCTGGGCCGAGATGCAGACCACGACCCTGGGGTTTCACGCAGCATACTTTTCCACCCTATTTGAGATATAACCCGGATCCCACGGCTTTTTGTTTGGCTGCACTACCCAAACCGCTCAAGGCACCAACACCCTAAGCAGGCAGCACGGTTTGGGTTAGCATTGGTAGCGGAGCAGAGGCGAGACCTGCGAGCATATGGAGAAATCGATCCTTCTTTACGTCATACCTCACCTGCTTCGGGCTCATCTCCAAGACCATACCACCCTTATTAATTACCACTCTGCAAAAGCTTGGTGATGCGTTGAATTTGCCGTTGAGTGAGGAACATCTTATGCCAACCAGATAGGTTGGCATGCAGCAATCGGACGACCCTTCTTTGCCGTACGCTGGATCTTCTCTGCCTGACCTTTCGTCAAGTCGAGACTGTACTCTTGATAATCCATTTATTTATACCCCACGCAGATGGAAGCGGATGGTGAGATACTCCCATCGAGGATCGATTGAGCGACCGTCTTGATCGGTCAGGTAGGTTTGCATGTGGTTGATCTTCTTCAGGGTCACGGGTAAGTAGATCAGATTCTTAGGGGTCTGGATGATCTTCATGCCCCGATCGACCCCGGGAAAGAAACTATACATAGTGGACTGCTGGGTGCCGTTGACATAATTGCCGTGGATGATATCACTATTCACGAGGATGCTATTGATGCTGATGATATCGACGATATGCTCACCCTCCATGTATCCATTCGTTCTCCGGTCGTATATATACGTTCGGCGATCGAATCACCGTATTCAGGAGATTGGGCACATCGAAATCCACTTGATAGCTTCTGGCGGCGAGGATGAACGTTTCTCTCAGAGTCGCTCGGTTGGCATCGAGAAGGATCTTAGCCTTGATTTTGTTGAGCCGCATTTGCCACTGGATCTCATCGTTGATATCGTCGATGCCATAGGAGCCGGAGCTCAGCGCGATGGGAAACCAGTAGGCACCTTCGTCTGGGGAGTAGCGGAAGGAATTATTTCCGGCATGGATATTGGGTATGGAAAAGTACGTCTCCAGATTCACGAGGGCCATCTCGTAAGATTTCTCCTCTCGTAGTTGGAGGGTGGGTTGAAGCGGGTCAAGATCTGACTATCGTCCAAAGAGACGATGAATGAGAACCCATGGCGATTTTCCGCAAAGGTGAAGGATCCATTTATCTAATCCTCCTCAGAAGAAGACGCTCATTTTCTGGCCATCGGATTCGAACTGGAGGATTCGATCGAACATGATGAAGGCGTAGGCTTGGGTATTGGCAGTGACGTTGCACTCGAAGTTTGCTCGGATCTGGACATCAAAGGTCGATTGTTTCAACCGCTCAGACTGGTAACGAATAGGGGATAGAGATCGATGAAGTCGGAGGGGTTGACGCCACCATTGCTCAGCAGACTTCCCATGCGGTAGAATTTCTTGCGGAATTTAGCGACCTCCTTATTGATCCTAGCGATCCTACATTGGGTGAAGCCAGCATTATAATCCACGGCGGGGTAGCGATCGGCATTGAGGGTCACGTGGATATTTTGCAATCGGCAGTGATCGAAGATGGCTGGGTTTGCTTCTTGGTCGTTACTTTTATCAGTCTGGAAGGCGACGATCACCCATCGGGGTCTTTCGGGGCTGCTTCGGGTGGAGAGACGCCAGGTGAAATTAATCGGGGACGGCGATCGAATCGCACTGCCTCATGCGGAAGCCGATATCTAGCTTCACCTTGCTCTCGATTATCTTATAGAGCCGCAGCTTATGGTCGTCGGAGGATATCACGTGGGGGACGAACCAAGAGCTTGCTGATGACGATCTTGCCAGGATCCTTGATATTCCTATCATCCCGGAATATGGCATCATTATCCGAGGCGCGGACGATATTGAGCTCATGCTTGAATCCGTAGACCAACTTATCGTAGTCCTGGGCAAAGCCGAAGATATGCTTCAAGGGAATGGTAAACGAGAAGGATCCCTTACTGTCGGCCATGGCGATGACGTAAGCCTTCAGCGCGGCAAATTCCAGATTCGCGACGGCGTCGGCGGGGGGAGGTATCCTTTAATCATAGCTGGTTGAGACCTTGCGATTTGAAGAAGTCGTCGGGGTACGTCAGCATCCCCAGCATGGTGTTGGCGATGCCGGGATTATTGAGGTGCCCAATCTGCTGGCCGGAGAGTCGGTAGCTGATGCTACGAAAGAGATACATGGCGGCGTTATGGATGAGCGATACTAGATTAGCGTCGGCGTAGGCGGTCCCATCGTTCTTCATGACTCGGCCTTCGATCAAGAGATAACTCTTTACGGGATGGAGGAAGAGATCCTGAGTCTTGATATTGATGCGGATCTCCGTACCAGCATTATTCAGCTCAGCCCCGGCAAGAGGTTCGTATTCGTGAATCTGATACTCCTGGAGATTTTCATCGAAAGTCAGTTCTTCGGTGAAAGTAAGCATATCGGCCATTACATATATAGCGCTGGACGAAGTCGTGGATTGTTCCGATGTTATTATTGTGGCGGACCTGCTGCTGAGGGGTCCTCTTCTGCGGACTTCTTTTTGTGGGTCACTCGATGAACGACGTGGTGTACCGCCTTCGTTGCTCCTTTCACCAAAATCTTGATGGCTGCATTGGTAGCGGCGCTCACGGCCTTGCTTCCCAACGTCTAAGCGGCGGAAGAGGTGATAGGTGAATATTCGTCCTGCCATACTGGCGATGGTATCGAATACTAGTAATCCTCGTTCATCGACTGCACATCTCCGGCGATAACCGTGATTCACTACTAAAGGCATCGTAAATTCATTTAGAGGAGCTTTCGATGCAGCTTCTCGTACTCCTCCCTGCTGATATGGTTGAATTTCTTCATGGCGTCGAGGATGGCCACGATTTCGTTGCGCACCCCATTATTCCCAGCCCGGTAGGCGGCGGCGCAAACATCGTGACGATCCAGCAAGACGGTCCGGACCCCACTCCCATAATTGTCTTGCTTATAGAGGTATACAAGAAGATCTCCTTTCACTTCTTGCTCTTGCTAGCCTTGGGGGGGGGGGGGGGGGGGGGGGGTCTGCGAGAGTGCAGAATTGCATTGGTACACTAGATGCTCGTAGGATATCGCTATAGGTATTCAGGTCGTCCACCTCGAAATCTTCGGGATGCTTCATGACCATGAGCTCCCAAAGGCCGAGGGTACCCCTATAGCGCTAGCCGTCGACAATGATATCGTCACTGTCGAAAGTGACGGGGAGACTCCCGATCATGATGGCGCCGTCTTCCACTCGTAATCCAAAGGTATGATCGGCCTTTGGAGTCATACTGAGCTGAAGATAATGGATTGCTCGCGCACCGAGGTTGGTAGTCAGTGCTTGCTCGATGAGTAGTCAGTCGTCGTTGTCCTCGACGGCAGGAGGAAGGGCAGGCACTGGAGCGGGAAGGGCGAGGTCATCGATCTTTTTGGTGATCTGGGAAGCGGTATCATTTTGCGTTTCGACCATGGGCTTGAATATCATGGAAAGGGCACGACGGAGCCCGACCTTATTCAGACGACGCTGCATATCGCTAGCCTGGATGCTACGCTTGGTCTCCTGCAGGTCCCTAGCAAGCGCCTCACGCTGCTTAGGGTTGGTGATCTTGATGAACGTAATTTAATTTATAGCACCACGGACGCCCCTAGGCGATGGGACGAACACCCCTAGGCGATGGAATGAACACCCCTAGGCGATGGGACGAACGCCCCTAAGCGATGGAACGAACGCTACTAGGCGATTGGACGAACGCCCCTAGGAGATGAGACGAACGCCCCTAGGCGATGAGACAAACACCCCTAAGCGTCTATGCATTTGGGCGAGCAGAAGACTTCCGTCTTCCCGACTGTTTATTATCGTTCTCCCCCACCCGTCCAGAGGGTGGTGAATTTGGGAATGGCAATAATCTCGTGGTGGTTACGGTCCAAAGCCTTACCAATGGCGATCGGAGCTTTACACCGGCAGCATGCCGTAGGAAATAG
>MJUU01038716.1:10104-43145 GCA_002080025.1 Modiolus philippinarum | reverse complement strand
TTGGGTGAGCAGAAGACTTCCGTCTTCCCGACTGTTTTATTATCGTTCTCCCCCACCCGGCCAGAGGGTGGTGAATTTGGGAATAGCAATAATCTCGTGGTGGATACGGTCCAAAGCCTTACCAATGGCGATCGGAGCTTTACACCGGCAGCATGCCGTAGGAAATAGCCTCGAATGCCTCTTGCATTTATCGCTTGACGATATGGAAGGGTACGTGCATTAATGACCGCGAACCGTCTTGATGCAGCACTAGGGTCCGGGTGGCGGTCGTCGATGGGAATCGGAATTTTAGGACCTTCGCTCGAAATCCTCATCGGTGCAGCGAGCATACCTTTCGGCACCGCATCTTCCGCATCCATATCCTGGGTCTATGCCGTTAATATGCACTCGCTCCACTGGTGCTTGCATTTAGGGGTGGGGTTTTGGGGGATTTCGCGAATTCCCGATCCAAGTCCCTTTGAGTATTCAGGAAAAAATTCCGATTTTTCAGGAAAATCCCTGCAAATGATTCAATCTTTATCTTATACTCGGTAGAACTCACCCAGATTGCATCGATACTTTCCAGCCGTCTTGGGCTGGTGAGATCGATGGCCATGAATCGGTGAGGCTTAGCCCAAGAGCGGTTGCATAGGATATCGAACTGAGCCGGGATGAGATCGCTGCAATGGTCCCGGCGGATATGATCGCGATTCTTGGCATCCTGCTCGGAGTAAGATGAAGTTGGCATTCTCCCGTATCGATTGATGCGGGAGTTTGAAGTAATTTTGGCAGAGGTAGAAGCAATCCACGTTATTATGACACCCGCGCACATAGTAGTCAGTAATTTGGGCAGAGGTAGAAGCAATTCACGTTATTATGAGAAGCAATTCACGTTATTATGAGAAGTAATCCACGTTATTATGACTTCCGTGCACGTAGCAGTCTTTACACTTGCTCTGCTCTGAGCATCAAGTCGTCGAATACCATGAGATTCTTGCGAGAGGGGTTGAGGTCGCGGGGGTCGGGCACGTCGCTTACCTGCTCGAAGAAGAAGGGTTCGATACCACTTTGGGCGGTGTCTTCATCGCGTCCAACACGCCGATCAAGGAGTGCGGATAGCGATCCCTGATGGAAAGAAGCTCGCGGATATCGTCTTTCGAAAATCCTTTCCCCAGCGCACGCTGCAGCAGCTGGTAAATGGGCTGGTGGAGCGATTTTCCGTAGAGTCGATCGTAGTCGAGCCAACCGTCACGCAGGAGGAGGTTATTCATCAGCGTCGTCCAATGATCAGACCTTGGATAGGTCGCTGCGGGAGGAGAAAGTGATTATGCCTACTCACGGTAGGCTCATATTACGTAAGGTCTTCAACGTCCATCTATCTACATTGTTGTATATAAAATGGCAATGTACTGCTTGAAATGTTAAAGTAAGACGGCGACGAAAGGCTTAAGCAAGGTAGTGACCAGAAATGGGCAGCCGCGGAGGATTGGGACCTGCGCCGTCTGCGGCTCCCAGAAGTCCCAATTTATCGCTGTGTCAGAGGCTGGGCTCTGGAATAAGATGCTTAATCGCAGCTCGTGGAAATGCACTTACCGGGGCATAATTTCACCGGTCCCGGGACCAAGCTTCATAAGCGCCTGAATGCAGATGGTACCCCAAACCTTGGTCGATACCCATCAATCGAGTGAATTAGGCCTCCTACCACCACGATTTAGGTACTCCAACGAAAAAATTGAATGCTCGAATTCATTAAATATAACGGTGCAAAAAGATAGCTTTCTGCTTCCATAATGAGAAATTAAAATTTCAATCTCCAAAATATTTAGATTAAGCATTAATTAATTTAAAAAAAGTTATTTGTCCACTTCTGGTATTGGTTTTCTTCTCGTTTACCTTTTCTGTTAAGAGTTAAGGGAAAACTGGTTCCAAATTATTAAGAGTAACGTCACTTTGGCTACTCATTATGACAAACTACGACGAAAAAACAAGAAAAAATGCAAAACGGGTAAAATTTAAAATTAACATGCATTCATGAATCTATTTGACACTTTGCAGTTGAAAAGTATTGGTTGTAATTTAAATACACCACCTAACGAAGGTCTTCATGCGCCATGTCATCATTATGTTTTTGTGCAATGAAAATTGATAAATTATCAAACTTTGCTTACAAAATTCTTCGTTGGAGTACCTACACGATCTATGCTATGCCAAGCATAAGGATACGACCGCACGCAATGCAATCTGCGATAAAACGAAGATAGCCTCCCTCGATGCCATTCCTTATCCCACTGCTCGCGAAAGATTCGAGCGTGGCATCGTCAGACCCATCATCGGCACCAAGGCACGATTTGGGCTGGGCGTGACAAAAAGAAAATAAGATGGTAGGATGAGGTAGCCGAAGGGCTGCATAAGCCAGTCCGACACAAATTGCAGAAGCGTCGCGTGGTGGTAGGTAGGGAGGACGAGACCTAGGCAGCCGATCTCGAAGATATGAGATATGAGAATGAGGAGAAATCGAGCGTAGTGGAGCGCTGGAATCGTACCATGAAGGAGAAGATATGCAAGTACTTCTCGGCCAATTCTACGAGAACCTACCTCCCCGTCTTGGACGATCTCGTCCGCCAGTATAATACCACCAAGCATCGATCCATCAAAATGACTCCCGACGCTGCCAGCAAGAAAGAGCACAAGGCCAAGGACTTCTGGAATCTTTACGGAGATCTCCCACCCATGAAGCCTCATCGATTCGACGTCCGGATCCTCAAGGAAAAGGCAATTTCGAGAAGGGATATACTCCGCTCTGGGCGGAGGAAGTCTTCACCATCTTTCAGGCCTTAGCGACGCAGCCACCAACCTATCGCCTCAAGGACTTCTACAACGACAGGAAGATCAAGGGATCCTACGAGCAGGAGCTGCAGCGCATTGATCAGGACGTCTTTCGCGTCGAGAAAGTATTGCGGCGACGAACCAAGGACAACCGAGGGTGGGGTCAAGGAAATCTTCGTGAATTGGTTGGGATAGCCAGCATCTTTCAATTCATGGGCTAAGCAATCCGACTGGCAATGATCTCCAGCAGGCTTTCCGGTCTCGATCAATGGAGACTAGAAAGTCATGATTTACCCATGCTTCAGCTCGACGAAGAGCCTTAATGCGTCTAGATTCGCCTACAGGGTTCGTTATCAGTCTGGGGAGTGGGAGATTTAGCACGCGAAACTTTTGCATGGATAGGTTCGTAGTCATCAAACCGCCATTGGTAGAGACGCACTGTGACTTATCGACTTTGCCATCTTCTACGGTCATCAGCTTTTTTGTTAGGTCTTTGCGGGATGCGTCGTACTCCCTTTGCATCTGCTTGATTGTCATCTGCTTCACTTCTGAATCTAGCTCGTCCGTGTCTTTCATACTTTCTTTCAGCTGCTGATTGACCCATTTCTTCGTCACAGAGTCCGAGCTATCCTGCGGCAATCCAAGACTGGTGATGCGATGATCGTTCATATCGAGATCCTGAAACATCCGCCAGACGGGCATGAGATCGAAACTTATCCATTTATCTATAGGTCGGAGATCAACTCGAGCGTCCGACCTTCCGAAAGAAGCTTCAATACGTGCAAGCAAAAGTGCCCGCAGACCACGTCGCCGCCACGCTGAAGCTCATCGGTATTATATCGAATCTCTGGCCTCAGATAGTCGACGATCTCGATGGGTGGAGGCAGGCCGTAAGGATCGAAGTAGACTTTGAGTCCTCCACGCTTGTGCCAGCACGTCCAGTGCGTGCCGAAGCCATCGCGATCGTCGTGATTCAGGATGCCACATTCGATGGAGTGTGGGGTGAGTGACAGGGCATTGCGCATGAATACCCTTCTGAATAGAGGGATTCTCAGGGCCTTGGCAGCTTCCTCCAGCTCTAGATTCGAGAAGGGCTGGTGTGGGAGGATACCGTGTACTCGTATGCTGCTCATTTATTTAGATCTGGACGCAAATCCGGTGTATAGGTCATGCAGAATTCTTTGATACGTCTCAATAAATTTCTGCGTCTTTTCAACCTTCTGCATATATAGTGCTTGCTCTTGAGCTACTCCCTGGTAGATCAGCTTATCAAACTTCAGCTTGGTCTTCTTCATGTGGACGGCTGCTAGATTCTCGGTGAAGACCACTGGACGATCGAAGTTGGGCTTGGCCACGAGCTTCAAGGCCTGCTTTTCGGTGGTGACCACCCTGACGCCTACGCGCTGAAGGATATTCTCCATGGTCTTGCCAAAGGCTGAATTGACCATGAGTTTCGGAGTCGGTTTTGGCCTTCGCGCGAAGAGCGGTATTCAGATCAACATTGTGCTTGAGCCATGGTATTGCCTGAACCTGATGATTCGAAGGCATTTCGTAAGCTTCATGCCCATCTCCAAATACATATTGAGATTTCGATAGTGGAGCGTATATTGTTTAGGCTTGCCTAGATGAGGCACGAGCTTACGTTCTCGGGTGCGAGAGGGTAGTTGTTGTGGGTGTCGTGAAGATCCTTCGGATATTCGAGATCGCATTCTACCATGGCGCCATATTCGTGGTTATCGGGATAGCTGAGAATCTCGTCGATCTCCTCCGGCTCCACCCATTCAAAGTCCCCCGTGGAAAGAGGCTGTGACATCGCCCAGCCGTAAAGATTATTGGTATCGAGGTAGGTGAGATGCTTGGTGAGCTGGGAATGATCGTAGGTCTCAATGTAGGGGTTATTGGCCCGGGCACAGCGGTGAGAAATCATAGTCGCCTGCTCAAACATCATCAGCATATCTGGGTCGGTAAGAAGCTCAGTTGCCCAGTGGTTTTTAGGGCGGCTTTGTAGGACAATGTGACGATGTGTAGTAGTTGGCAGGATAAGCCCATAGTGAGTCTGGAAGATGCTCCTGAAATTCTCGTAGATATCCTCCAGCAGCAAGACGTCGGTTTCTATGTAGAGATCGTGAAAATCGCGTAGGATCTTGCACTCTAAGGCCTCCAAGACCCTCTGCGCGTGCGCGTAGTCCTCGTCGGTGATATGCACATCGTAGAGCTTGCTGAAGAAGGCTTCTTTGGGTGGGAGCTGAGCCTCTTCCAGCTTGGCCGGCCCATCCATATAATCGTAGGGAAATACTCCCTTTGGAATCATTAGCTCGTGGTGATTGCCGAATCTCGCCTTGACGGTCACGAATTGGTCGGAGGTCAGATTCTTTGCTAGATTTTCAAGCTTATTCGTCATAAACCTGCATGAGTCGACGAATCTCATCTTCAAATTATCCACTTGCTTGGAGAAGCTGATATATTTCTCATCGGTATTGGGGATGCAGTCGATCTTACCCTCAGTGTATCCAAGCTCCTTGACGAAGATGTGGGAATCATACCCGCTCAAGTTGTGGAAGAAGATGGGGACGTGCTTCGGGAGCTGGAAATCAAGATTGTACTGATTGTGTGCTGCGCCGCGATATTCGTGGTCGTGGTCCTGAACCTTATCCCCTCCCAATTCATCCCCGCAAATATGGCAGTGCGTGCTTTCTGCAAAGCTCTCCTTGTCCTCGTCGGTCATCACCGTGGACTTGGTCTCCTTGTTTATCTTACCGATTGCCCGCACTTCCTCTTCGATGCACTGCACGAATTTCTTGGCCGCATCCTCCCCGCAGTAGACGACTGGGCCTTGTAATCACCGTGAGCGTACTTCAAGTGATAGCAGAAGCCCGATGGACGCTGTAAGGCTTCGTGTAGCAGTGTGATGGATCCGGCTGACAGGTGCTGAGCTTCTCCGTGAAGCACTCAAAGCCCACATAGATGACGAATGGAGCTCTCATCATCTTTTTGTGATTGCGGAAGGCTATGGTGGCCCCTTCTTCCGGCATCTCGATCCTGACCGCATCCTTTTGCTGCAATATTCCATATGCTGGTCCAAGATATCCTGCCTGGAAAAGTGGGAAGGGCATCTGTGGCAGAAGTAGACGGACTCTTTGTGACGTCAAAAGACGTGAAAGGCTCTTGATCCAGCAGTAATGCTGCTTGCCTTCGCGCTTCAGAAAGAGGAGATCTACGTGGGTGGGACCCGTATTCTTGGATATCTTGATGGGGTAGACCTGAAGATCCTCTTCCTCATCTTTACCCTTCTTTACGCCAGCGAATCCGTATACGTTGAAGTTGATGTTGGGATTCTGCCTCTCAAATTTATCGATCACCCCAAGCAAGACTGGAAAGTCGTTGCCTTCGAATTTTAGCTCATCTTCCCATTTCTTGTACTTAGCTACGCGGTTGGTGGATTTCTTGTCGACTTCCTTATAGTGAAGGGCTGTCAGCACCGCCCACTGGAAGCAGCGATCATCTTCATTTTTCACGTTGATGATCGCCTTCTTTTTCGCGAGAGCCGATGAGGTTGGTATGAAGTAGCTCCCCTTGAGTGGCTTGAATTGGTTGAGATGGATTTCTAGCTTCTCGATGTGTCCGAACGTCCACCCGCTCCCTTCCCGCATATACTTAGCCATATTTTCCTTGACCTTCTCCATCATGAAGGCATCTCTAATTCGAGGTCAGATGATTGGGCGAGGGTAGTCATGGCTGATCGGAAGTAAGGGGTGATGTAGGTATTTTCTCCGGTCGCGGGGTTGGTCTTCACCATCTCTGCTAGAAGCACTAAGTGCACGTACCTTTAATCCCTTCTTTTTGGCGAGAGCATCTGAGATGTTGGTTGAGATTGTGCTTCGACTTAACTTGAGAAACGTGGCTACGTCATGCGACTTTAAAGGTTTGATGACGACCGTGCCAAATGTGCCATTCAGAGCTTCCCTCCTATCGGTGATCTTGATCTCATCTTCGACCGGAGCGTTTTTGATGTCCTCCTCCACCAGCTAGATCAGATCATTTCTTTTGAGATGAGAGTACTTGATGATGCCGCGATTCTTTGTTAACGCTTTCAGCTGCTTCTTGCTGAAGACTTCCCGGTGGGCAAATTGACGGGTGGTTTTCTTCCAGATGAGCTTCACCAAGGCCTCCTTGTTCTTCCTACTGGCCCCATCCAGACCTTCATCCTTAGCTATTAGGCGAAGAGTCTTCATGGTATCTTTCACCACCATCTTACCCTCGACGGGGATGGTCTCCTCCTCTTCTGTCTCTCGTGGTTGCCTATTATGCCTCCAGCAGAGATCGTCCTTCCCGGGCTTGCTCTTGCAGAACTGCCCCTTCTTCCTCTTGAATGGTGCGCCGCAGCTGGTTTTCTGCTCCCCTGGTTGATGCTCAAATCGCTGGACTTGCTCTGCTCGCAGTTTTGACACTGCTGGGTGAGCTCATCCATCTGCACCAGGTGGGCGGGGGGCAGTGCAGCACTGATGCTGCGTTTCGGGGGTTTGGGTGCTATCTTCCAAATCTTCTTCATTCTCCAGAAAGAAATCCTGGAACTGATCCATCTTAATTCCTTTGGATGTCATTATTTTATTTATATCAACCTTTGACATCCTTCCCTTTAAGGTGTCCTTATCCCCAATTTCCTGTGGAACAACTTGTCTACTAGAGAATACATATGCCATTCTTGTATTTACCCTATGCTCAATAGGAATGCCGTCCGTTTGCATCTGGCCGTCGGGGTTGGGGTCTTATGCAGGATTTCCCCTTGAAAAGGATAGGTGCGGCAGAATTCCCTTTTCATACTACGATGCAGATCTCGCAGCACTGCAGTGTTCCTTTTTATCAGAATGAGAATAATATAATGTATTACTCTTCAACTCAGTCAGATAATCAGCATTTTGACAACTTATTCTATTTAGTGCATATTAAATCAAAGCATATGGAGGATCAGAATACAAAAGATGTTTGATACGTTGCTTAAACAAAAGGAGACTCAAGGTACCAGTTATAGTATGCGAAAGGCAATCATCTACACCTTAAGATATTTTGCGTAACGCCAAATTCATCACGAAAAAGGAGCTGTGGACATTATACACCTTAACTACCACGTGTTTCACTTAGTAATATCCAGCTGCGTCAATTTTATCTATAGTATGCATATGTTGGCGGCAATAATGCATTAAGTTAATGCCTAGTCATTAGACTTAAAAGCCTAAAATGAGTGTGACACTGGGTATAACATTGTGTGTAATGCCTGATGTTTGATCAAGAAAACTGTTCTTATTGCCTGACATTATTCTCTTTATTTTTGGCACTCAAAACAAATGATCTATTAGGGCAAATTAACTCTCTTCACATTTGCCTCTGTTCGTTGTGCATTTAGATGTGCAGAACTTTACACTTCCTGGGGCCTTGGTAACCAGTCACTAATTTCTTAGCAGAAGCTTTTCTTATACCCAGTCCAGATAAGCAAATAAACCAATAAACTCCCGATCTTAATCACGCTTTGATATGTGTGAGGCACAAAAAAAATGTGCAAAGAAATATTCTAACAAAACAAGAAGTGGACGCAATTATATACTGAACACTGAAATGAACTTTCTTTGTATTAGAACACTTGGACTGTCATAACAAATAACCGCTAAAATGTTGTTTTGCTGAGGTGATATATATTGCACAAGTCAAGTAAAGGATAGTAAAAATTTGGAAAATTATTGAAGATGGAGGTATACCTGGAGCGTACGTCCGGTTAAGTTTCGCGTTAAAGTCGATTTCTCAGAAACTGTAAGAGGTAGAACAATGATAATAGCTCAATATGTAGATTTTTGATAGTACTACATAGTTAACTAGATAGTTTGACTCTTGAGTGACTCTGGTTCAGTTTTATGTTTAAGTCCATTTCTCAACAACTATACATTATAGGACAATGATATTTCATCAAATTAATTGCCTTGACGAGTACTACCCAAATAATTGACAATAAGGTGGCTTTGACCTACATTTTACGCTTCAGTGACTTTGGCTAAGTGTTGCGTTTAAGTCCATTTCTCAACAACTACACATTATAGGACAATGATATTTCATCAAATCAATTGCCTCGACGAGTACTACCCAAATCATTGACAATAAGGTGGCTTTGACCTACATTTTAATAGGAGGTTATCCTTTGCGATAATCTTTTGGCGGGGCATCCGTGTCTTACAAACACATTCTCTAGTTTTATAAATGTCGGTGACAAGGAATCGTTAAATGAAACATTGAAAATTCTAAAACATAAGATAGGAACCAAGTTGTTCATGTGTTACGTTGTGAATTACTACAAAAGTCAGAGTGACGTCATATATTACAAATGGCATATTTGTGGAAATTACAGAATTCCTATAATTGTCGGAAGACTTTCCATTATTCACAATTTCTTTTTCAAATTGTACAAGCCATTTAATATTATTTGATATTATTTATACCTTGGAGTGCATCATTCGGTTTTAAAAAAGCAACAATGGCTGTGCAATGTGTGCGAAGAAATTTATTAACAATACAAGAAATAGATGCCATTTTACAACAGTTAACATAAACTTTTTTTAAAGGCACCTGGATTTTCGACATACAAATGTAGTAATGATGTAAACAGAACACCAGTCACCTTTACTTATTGTCTAAAGTATAACTATTCATCGATGCAGAGTAAAAAAAGAAGAAAAAGATCACAGGAAAAAGTCAGTCCTCTGTGGAAATGTGGAAGACAGAAGACACATCGAATTAAAAGAAAATTTCTTCAGTTTATGAAAAGAATATCTCAATAGAATGCAAAAGAGCGATTGACTAATTAGCACAATACCGAATTTATTTCAAATCTAATTCCTGAAGATGGTCATTTTGACAGCTTAGATCTCTTCAGTTCATATTAAATCAAAACATTTGGAAGAGCATAAACCGAAATATGTGTAAAAACCGACAGAGAACAAATGTCCAATGGGATCTAAACGGAAAGCAAAATAAGCTACTGGCATAGATATGCACATATATACTAGACCTGTCCAATGAATAATATCGTTAAGACCATTATACTGCCCTTGAACAATTATTTATAATTAACGTCTATAGATCAGCCCAACGTTGTTAGATCTGCTTACATGTATCAGCAAATTTTTGTTTGGTAGTTACCTCTCCGGAATTCGAACCGTCGCTGTTGCTCATCTATGGCAACACTTACTGCACTTCGTCCAGCGCCCAAGACCACTCGCCTAACTAGGCTATTATAGACTTCGTAGGAGCAGTAGACTGAAGAGAACAGTACAAGGATTTAAAAGTTGATATTCCGAATCCTTTCCGGTTCTTTATCAAAACACAATTAAATACAGTCAAACAAAACCGATTTTCAAAGACTAAAAGACAAAAATTTAAACAAAGTACCGAGAGCTACATTTTGGGCGCATGTACCATATAAGACGGGGAAAAAGAATTTGCTATCTGTACATCGAAAATACAAACAATACTGGATACAAAATGGCGCTCTCATACATCATTCTTTTACATATCTAAGAATTTTCCAGGGGATATTATCAAAATATCATGTTTCATTATAATCCTGAAATCTTGCGAAAAAACATTCCAATATTAGATCATTAAAGTACAGTTTGGTTAAATTCAAAGCAGACGCTGAAAAAATGTTTACCTAAAGAGGCAAATATTAAACTGTGTTCCGCCCTGGTGGTCATATGTTTTTCTTCGTATCGGAACGAAACATGCCATTCCTGTCATTTTTTCGTCGGATCAGAACAAAAGCATTCTAGTACCACTCATACACATCAATTTTGTTAAGTTTTGTTTAACTTGCTTTGTTTTCAGAGAAGATATCGAAAATGTGAAAAGTCCGAAAATGGCAATGACTCTTGAGTCGGGTGAGCTAAAAAGTAAATAATTTTCACGTTATATAATGTTAAATGGCTTGTGGTAGAGTTGTTTTATGAAGAAGACATAGTTGTTGATATATGCTGATGTGGCATTATGTTTTTTTTTTAAATAAATTAGAAAAAATACCATAACACAAATTAATTACTTTTGTATGCAAATACATGACATGTGATATGGGGCCTGCGTGACTGACCACAGAGAAGGTCATTCACCAGTTTATAAGTCCATCGTTATCGCGAAATTTTAACAAGTTTAATTAAGTACCAAATTAAAATACAAATAATTCAGATACCAGCATATTCAAAACAGCGAATCGGGCTGTGAATGGGCGTTTTCACTACATTTTAAGATACATCACGTGGCATAATATTGAATATTTTATGAGTATGTCAAATAGTAGTGTAAACACTGCACACATATAATGGCGGAAGCTGGAATCAAGCAACGTACATGTCTCATTGCTATC
Organism: Modiolus philippinarum; assembly: GCA_002080025.1. Lineage (NCBI taxonomy): Eukaryota > Metazoa > Mollusca > Bivalvia > Mytilida > Modiolidae > Modiolus > Modiolus philippinarum. The sequence continues at coordinate 31,942 of MJUU01038716.1, read as the reverse complement.
GATGGAAGCAAACATGCTGAAATAGCAGTTGACTGTGAGTATATAAACCACATTTTTTCCACAACCGAGTTTTTCCTACATATTTAACATGTTGACTCGACACTCGTCAAACAAAACAAAAAACACGAATCACAAAATACAAAACACTTTCACTTTGGGTTTATTTTTAATTCAGCACAATGAACGTGTGTAAATAAACAATTGTCACTAGTCTAAAGCGAGTCGTTATAATACACAAAAATATGTTTATAATTTAAATTGATCTAACACATTTTTGTTATACTACATTCAGTACACTTACCGCTTGAACAAATTCGGTTGAACAGTCAAAAGAAAAAGGGGGGAATCGAGGTAGCATGGCGATCGTCCTGGTTAACTAAGACGCAGAAATTTGTCTCTTTTTTTTCGACTTGCATATAAATGCACATAAATTGTAATAGGTACTTATTCCCAATCATTACTAGTCAACAAATTTTATCAAAGGTCCTGTCTAATGTTACATTTGATCACATTTCATTATCATTTCCAAGGTTGATACATATGTTTTCTACCTATGTAAAATGTCGCTTAATTTGGTAAAACACTGTTATAAGTCAATTAAAGAATTCTATGAATTCAATGTACCTCGAGAATGTACCTACCTACCCTAAGTTTTTGTAGTGCATTATATTAAAGATATGTGGAATCCGTAGTCTCTTCACGGTGGAATCCGTAGTCTCTTCACGAGTCTCTTCTACATTTTTAATGAGATAAATCCATAAATTATGTTCTTAACCATATGTAAAAATGTTCTTTATCACTGGGGTCGAAGTGCGAATCGAGAATTTCCTTATTTACGTGAATGGAATTTAATTTCTGTAGATGCGACTCGATTAAGTGACTCGATTAAGTGCCTTATTGGCGTCAATGTGCACCTTTTGCAGTCAATATTTGTCAAGGCACTCAATCGAGTCGTATCTATAGAAATTCTCGATACGCACTTCGACCCCAGTGTTTATAAGAACTTCTAAATCAAGTCAATTCACAGTGCATACGTGTGCACGTTAACTGGAAAAGCTGAATCAGAATGTAACAATCTTCTCACGGACTCATAATAAACTTTATTTTCTAGGGTTCAGACATAATTCTTGGAAGCAAGGTGACCATGTTTTGTTGGTCCATGCTGTTGATCACAGACACAGTATGGCTTATGGATGTAGGTAAAATTAGATTAAGTTGACATCACGTTTTTTTTCACTTTTACATTTTAAGAAGTCCAGTTGGTGTTTTCAGGAGATAAAAAAGTTAAAAAAAACTCCATGAAATCGTACCAAGATCTAAATCAGGGATATCCCCACATTAGGAATGATGTATTACGAATGTTGACCACTTTATATACTTGAGATGAGTGTATAAATTACACACTAGGTTATTGATTCTCTCTGTTTAAATACTAAATCTTTGCAATGACTATGGTTAAAAATCTTTATAATCGTATTTTCATCTGTGCAGAAAGTATACTTGCAGTGATGAAGGTTTTTTTTTACGAAAAGTAAATTTCATAAGGTGATAGCATTTTTTCCATATCCCCTTTTAAGATGTCCCCCCCCCAAAAAAAAAAATCTCGTAAATTTGCTGGTTTATTTGTATATTTTTTGTTGTTTTGTTTTTTATCGTTTTGGTTTGTTATTGTTTTGTTTGTTTGTTTTTCGAATTTCTTTTATTACAACATTTTTTGTTTCGAATTTTCATTAATTAACCGAACGAAGAAGTTACTGGAGATTTGGTTTCTACAAATAGCAATTTCACAAACATTCGTCTTTTCAGTGCATAAGGGACCGACCATTTAACTTGAAGGGGGGGGGGGCTATGGTTTTTTTCTAAAAAAATAGTTTGGATCTGATTTTATGTGAAAAAAAATATTTTGGCTGCCAAAATGATGAAAAAAAATTTTCTGAATGGGGCTTTCTGCCCAAAAAAAAATGTTAATTTTGAAAAAAAAAAATATTTTGTTGATACGAGTGCAGAAAATAAATAATTTGTGTCCAGAAAAAAAACCATAACCCCCCCCCCCCCCTTCAGGTTAAATGGTCGGTCCCTAATGAGTTCTTTATAAAAATTGTCAAATGGGTTTAGATTTCATTTTATATTTGGCATTGATATCCGACAGTAACTGTTATGTATGAACCATTGGCTGAAGCAATAGATATATATTCCAGGATATTGGAAATGATTAATTCTGTATATAAACAAAATGTTGATTTGCTATCCTACATGTTACATTTATAATATACAAGACATAGTGACGACCATGAATACTTGTTACATGATAATATAATAAAAACAACGGTAGCCAAATATTGAGCGTCTGCTCGTTTCGAATCCTAACGTTTGACTGTCCCGGTGACCCGGTGAGTGACGTTATTTATAATTCCTAGGGGCAACGAGCCCGGCCAGGGAAACCGGTACGTGAAGCCAAACGGGAAGTGTCCCGGCGAGAATTTACGTGGCCGTACTCGTAAGAATTACTTAAGGAACTATAAATAATACTAACATTAACCTAAATACCCCATATAAAAACGTAAACAAGTAAACAAAGAGACCACCGTCACACTCCCCCTCTCTTAAGATCTAATGTGCCCTCACATTAGTCCCAAGAATTAGGAAGAGATTACAATATACAAAAATATAAATAACATTAAAAAAACACAATTATTTTTTAAAGTCCGTCTCTGCAATTGATGAAATGCTGAATTAGTATTTAAAGTTAAAGTTCATTGTAAAGGATATAGAAAAAAATGTTCCAAAGGTTCACAAATCCACAAAAGTACTCCAGTAGACATCAGCATATAAGTAAACATCAAACTGTAGTCCTCATTGGTAAGTCACGGTGTCCGAGCATAGTCGATCCTTCCAAAAAAAGTGAATAACACATCTTCCCGGCGAAATTTCTTGACAGTGACTTTGTTACGCAGCACAAATAGCTATATCATCCAAACTTAACATATTATAACGAAATACGTGAGTGTCTGACAAAAATGTCAGATATTTTCCAAAAGTAATGAGTACATGATGTATAAACGTGACTAATATTACTAACAAAATGCTAGTTTTAAATCCTCTTGTACATGCATTATTGCAACTCCAGTAGAACTCTACTCCGAAACGTAAAACGTACTGAACAAAAGTTCAGTTTCAACATCCTAAGGCTTGTCAACACAGGAAACCCATGAGAAGATACAACTTCTCAAAACACAAGCTTTACCTAAGCTTAACACGTCCTATCCAATCACTGTACAACTAGTACCCCATGAATGTTTTATACATCACCGAAAGCACACATAGCCCATGGTATTACTTAAAATGTATAAACAGACATATCTCGATACATGAATCCAAAACAAACTGATTGTTTGTTACAATTAGAAAATCACACGTAATTTGGACATCATATAAAACAATTAAAATCTAATTTCAAATCAAAACTTGGAATTCAGTAATTCCCCAAACAATATCTACGAACGTGCAGACAACATACCCATGGTGAACCAATACAGGTCATAACAAATGTATATTGCAAAGACTAACCATTAGTCTATACCTATCCTCGTGCCATTTATCTAGCACCTAAGGTATCTCCAACATGCCAATATACACCACCGAAAGCAGGTTCTCACGCTAGATACTGAGTGTCTTTACAACAAATAACTCCAGTAACAACTCCGAAAGGACAACATCCATGTGTATGACAAAGTTTGTCATTTCAATCCACGTTAAAAAGTAACAACATTACAATAATTCATTCCAACACCGTACAACAGCAAAATGATTCCATATACTTTCATTACAAACGGAAGCATATTTTTCCAACAGTTTACAACTTCACTGAAATAGATTCAGTATACCAACTAATTAAGTGAAATAAATTCAGTTTGAAAATCCAACATTTACCAAATTACTGAAATAATTCAGTATTCAAAAAATCCATAGATCATGCAGATGCACTGAAATAACGTTTTCAGAACTGAAATAAATTCAGTATACAATCCAGCTTACAACTAGCCCCGTGACATTGTTGACTAGACAAGTGTTAAATCTGGGTGAAAATTCAAAACCGCATTAAGTTGATAGCACAGACTGTGCTATTATATCCTTTTGTCTGACAGTATATATTCTTTAAAAAAATTCCAGTAGGCTACCATAACGTTAACAAAAATAAAATTCAAGCTATTTACAATGAACAATTTTCTATTTATATTTATATCCAGGTGTGAGGAGAAAAGTTTTCCTCATAGAACGGCGACTTGCGTCCTGGCATGAAACAAAGTGGGTATTTTGTACCCTTAGTAAAATTTTCTGAGAATCCCTGCAACGTGCCCCTACATTCCTTTTCAACCACAAGGTCAAATATGACGTCATTTACGTCAAATTGTAAATACTTGAACAACATGGCAGACATTTTATTCGGTGTGGACAGTACCATACAAACTTGGTGCGTTTGTTTAATGTTGTAAGTCTGAATAAAGTGACTTCTGCCTGTAAACAAACATACTGTTTGTTCTATCCACGGAACGGATGTTCCGACTTTCCTGATAACGGCACCATGGTTTGGACCAGAAATTCCGGAATTCAAAAACAATGGAGGTAAAAAAATCAAACTTCGAAATGTTACGACAAAAAGGTATGGAGGGGTATTTCCGCCACCAGAGAAATTCTATGCTGTAAATTTTATCTTCTCTTTTTATTGTTTTCACTTTCCTTATCCATAATTCTGCATTTTCTATATTTTATATTATAGATTCTAGGATATTAATTTATCATATTTTATATTCTTTCTTTAAATGTTCCTATTTCATCCCGACTTCTGCAGTTTTTATATTTTATATTATTGTTTCTAAAATTAAATTTGTTATATTTTATGTTCTTTCTTTAAATGTTCCCATTTCTATGATTTGTTCGTTAAGTTCTAAATTCTTCTTTCACGACATTATATCTACCGTGTTAATTTCGAAAAATTTCATGTTTTATAATTTGAAAGAGAAATGTTCAAAGTAAGTATTCATTGTGCATCATTCTTTAACTTTTATATTTTATCTTTTAACTTTTGTCTTTGTATTTTTGTTTTTATGTGCTTAAAATAAACGTGGCGGAAAAAACGCGTATGATTGAATTATGACAACAGATGGCGCTAGTGTTGCTGTGACAGCTTTGCATCCACCAGCAGATTCGTCCTCGACCGGGACGTTTTAGGGTCATCATATATTTTATTACGTATTTCAAAGACAATTTTTAATATGATGCAACAAAATGCAATTTTTAAGACGGTGAGATAAAAAAGCCTTTCCATCTAAGTGGGTGAAATAAAAAAGCCTTTCCATTTAAGGTGGGACGTTACCAAATGACGTCCCGTCAAAAGTTATCGGTCTTTCATATACGTATTCCTTAGACGTCCAGAATTTCGCCTTAAATTATTCCTTTACAAGGTATTGTAAATAAGCAGATTCAAAGTGAGAACCTTGGAACAAATGACAAAATAGGATGTTCATTTTATATGATATATAATTGATGTTTAAAAAATAAAATCCGGTCTAAAATAATTAGAATTTGAGGTCACAAAGAATGAGTCTTTTGAACACAATTAAAAGGGTAAACAGAAAAAATAAACAGGAAAAAGAAAACATATTTCCCGCAATTGCGAGAAGATTTGCATGCTCAACATCATAGATACTTCGAGACGGAACAGTTATTTCCAAAATGAGCAAGAAGCGGGCCCGAAAAAAAGAGCGGCAGATTTTTCAACCGCAAAACCGCGAAAAAAATGTCTGCCCGTCGAAACTTATTTTAATTTTTTTCTTCCAAAAGGTACAAAGTGGTTATTAGAGTTATATTTTCGGGGTTTTTAAATTGCAAACTAAATGCATGAAAGGTGGTCAATGACATTCATTCGTTACATTTCAACTGTGTAATAATGGCTCAAAAGACAATGCATTTTTTTCAAAAAGAAATAAGTATATGGCCGTGTTCACAACAACACGGTGTACTGCATGTAAACTTGTTCACATTTAGTATTTTGTACTCGACACTGGTTTGACCTGTTAAGAACAAGTTTAAATCGCCTACACACCTAATTTGTTCATATCTGTAAACCTGAAGTGTAATGTCGTTTTGTAATACTTAACATTACTACGATTTTGATTTTTAATTTCTGTCTATGATTTAAGTGAAAATTGAGGTATTTCGGTAAAATTGCTCTCGGAATTTTATTTGCCGGTTTTTAGATTGTTTTTCTTTTGATAATCTATTAGAATTACAGATTGTTACGCATCCTATGATACATTTTCGTAGATAGGAAACCGGTCGAATTAGTCAGTAAACTAAACATGAAATCATATTATTGCATGTATATCTCTTTGCATCATTTACTACAATACGCATAATAAAAGGTGTGGGGACGGATGCAAAAGGGGATGTACCATAACGTAAATGAAACACACTTACATTTGCATGATAAATAAATGTTTTATGTGTTTACCTAAATTGCATATATACCTTAAAATACGCTCGAAACTATAAGGTTTGGTAATGTTTTGATAGGAAACAAACCAAGTAACACAGAAAGAAAATGCATAACGAAAGTGAATTTATTCCTACCGGGGAATCCAATGCTCTGGGATGGCTGTACTTACATTTAGAGATCACAAAGATTATGTCGCTACTGTTTATCAAATACTTTAAATGAAGTTGAAGATGAAAGGCATTTATTGTTAACTGTCCATTGTATAACAAACAGTGAATTTTACTATTTGATAAAATTTTACTATTTGATAAAATATATTTTTCTTGCACACATTTTAGAAATCTAACAATGGAATCAAAATGTTTTTGGTTATTCACAAGTGAACAACTACCAACTCGAATACATCTTTGTAATTTTATTACAGAATGTTTTGAAATAAGAAACAAATGGAGACCAAATGAATGATTTTCTATGTAATATTTTGCTTATTGTTAAAAGTATAAATTATTGATATGACACAAGCATAATCATGATAATGTGTCAGGCTCTGGTCCTGCCCTTCACTGCCATAGCTGGCCAGTAGTGATCTATTTCTGTTTGTTGCTGTATGTCTAATGAATCATACTGTATTTTGTTAATATATTATAATGCCCTTTATGGGTTCTTGATTAGTATAATAAAAATTCATATTCTTATTCTTACATTTTATATAAAGGGATTTTCTTTCAATAAGTCTGTATGTGGGACTAAAAGAAAACAAGTATACTCTGACAAAAGTCAGAATACTCAAGCTGAATTTTAGTTAAATTTTTTTTATTGATTTATATGAATCTAATTTTTGCATAGTCAATGGCCATTTTGACAATGTGGGTGATAGGAACAAAACCGATTGTTCGATACAGCAATAAATCTATGTTTTATGCATTTTGTGTAACCAGCGATTGCAGGTCAGTTGGTAGGTATGTAGATCATTACATGTCATTTTCCATATCGTCCCTGGTATTAACCAGGCTACGCCTTCGGGCTTATATGGGTGTCACAGCCTAATATACCAGGGCTGATATAGAAAATGACATGTAATAATCTATAATTATCCTAACTGGGATTATCCCGAACCTGTTGAGAATTTTAAATGTAATTGTTTAAAAATTGTTTACAACAGAGACATGTAATTAATCATGAAAAATATTCTTTCATCTGCATTTTTTAATAATCCGAAACAACTCATGGTGCGAACGGGATTCGGCACGAAACGACAAGGATTCTTGAAAAGGATTCTTAAGTCACAACCAAAACTTCTTGTAAATAAGATGTCTGGACACAATATCTGGAGAAATCAACGAAAACACGACCCCACGAAAACAGGACCTTTGATTGACGTGGGTGTTTGGATAAATTTGGACAAACTCGGGCATCGGGAAACTGGACAAAATGTTGACATTTCCTAAATCGCACACATGTCAGTGTCTCCCACTATTATTCTGGCTAAATGTAGTAGTAAATTTTGCTTTACATTATGTAGCACACTTTATGCCAACATAATTTTACACTGGTTTGGAATACTTGTGTTCTCCCTGTATGATTTTTAGGGCCTTTTTTACGCTTTCTTAGAACATGCGCGGGAAAATATTACAAATAGATAAGCGCTACCGTAGATAGGTCTCATTCTGTATGCTGCTGTCGAATAGATAACTGGTTTCAGGTTTGTTGTAGGTACTGCTGATTATTAGCTCAACCTGAACTGGTATATATTACAATAAAAGAAAATATTCGGAAAGCCTACAATTTTTCTCCGGAATTATAAAAAAAAATGTTAAATTACATACTGATATTAGTCCGCAAATAGAAATAGTTCGTAAAATGCGACATTCAGATTTATATAGAAATGTGAACTACAGATGAACACATACCAAAAGATTGACGTCCAAGCAGGTATTTATCGAACTGCAAAATATGAAAATCAAATATTTGGCACGAACGAATTTAGCATCGTAATAGATATACTGGCGCTTGAGTAAAAAAGCATGCTGTTTGTGTTAGAGCCGTGAGACGGTATGAATAAATTGAAAGAAAAAGAGTTTTGGAGACTCTGTCAAAGTAAAATAGTGGTACTTTTCGTTATTTTGCCAAAAATGACTGTAAAAACGGAGAAAGCAGTTTTAAGTTTTAACATACACTGAACTCACACATATCCTACATTAACTATCGATTCAATGTTATAGAAACTTGTCGTTCTATTGATGTGAACATTAAAGTGTCGAGTACACCTACACTACACTGCGTTTAACGCAGTGAGAACTAGGCCTACGTATTCTTTATGAGAGTTAAATTACACCCAATAGAGTGTCGAGCATATTACAAAAATACACTTTTTAAGCTGATGTTAATAGCACTACTATGCATAATTACTTGTAGTCCATGGGCTGGAATAACCCCCNTTATATGCAGATGATGTTATATTGATATCTACTAGTAAAATTGGTTTGCAAAATTGTTTAAATAAGATAGAAAATTATTGTAATGAATGGTGTTTACAAATTAATATCAATAAGTCAAAAATCGTGATTTTTAATAAAAATGGGAGAGTTATAAAGCACAAATTTGAATTAAACGGTACAACACTTGAAAATGTTCAGAATCATAAGTATTTAGGTATTGTATTTTCAGCCTCTGGCAGTTTCTCTTCAGCAAGAAAGGACCTGTATCAAAGGGCATTAAAGGCTGTCTTTAAACTTAAGAGCATATTCGGAGATGCTCCTCCGAAAATTGATACCTGTTTGCACATTTTTGATCATACTATAAAACCTATTTTGCTGTATGGATCAGATATTTGGGGTACTAATAAAATCGGTGCAAGTGATACTATTGAGAAAAAATATGAAAAATACGAGTATAATAACATGTGTATCAAATTCTATAAGTATATTTTAGGAGTTAATAACAAATCATCAAATATTGCTGTCATAGGAGAACTAGGAAGATTTCCATTTCATATTGATATCATATGCTCCATTTTAAAGTATTTACAAAGAATTTTATTGCTCGAGGAAGGTCATTTGTTACAACAAGCTTTACTTGAGAGCAAAAAACTTAGTAGCAAAAATATTAATTCCTGGTTCAATTTTTTGCATCATACATTAGAGCAATTAAAAATAAAAATTGATGATTTCAATATTGATAATGTCCGATGTGCTCTAATAAATAGATTTAAATCATATTGGAGAAAGAATTTACTTGAGAATGGAGAAGAACAATGTGGAAAGTTAAGAACATATTGCAAATTTAAAAATATATTTTAAAGGGAGCCTTATCTAAATTATGTTAAATCATTTCCATTAAGAAGATGTGTTACCAAACTAAGAATAAGTGCACATGATCTTGCGATTGAAAAAGACAGATACAAAAACATTGATAAATCAAAAAGATACTGTAAATTGTGTGATAACCAATATGTGGAAGATGAAAATCATTTTCTCATATTATGTCCATTATATAAGGTTTTCAGGGATTGTTTATTTAAAGAAATTGAGGTACATTGTAAAAACTTTAAAAATCTTGATAGCACTGGTCAACTGATATGGTTACTTTCTTGCGAAGATGAACACATATGCCATAAATTATCAGTTTATACTCAAAAATGTTTTGAATTGCGTAAAAATGTATTATCCAGTAGCCAAGTGTAGGTGTATTTTTATGCTTTTTATCATATATATTGTATCTTATATTCTCTCTTTCTTTTATGTTTCTCTTATTCTTCACTTCAATTACATGTACTATTTAATTGATTATTTTTGTCAAATGTTTAATATATATATATGTTATGTATGCCCTATATAGGGCCCATGATTTGGACAAATAAAATATTCTATTCTATTCTATTCTATTCACTACTGTGTGTCGTCAGGGCAGCGATGTCTAGCTGTGTGTCCACAGGGCAGGTATGTCTTGCTATGCTTCGACAGGCCCGGGATGTCCTACTGTGTGTCGACAGGGCAGGTATATCCTGCTGTGCTTCGATAGGGCATAGATGCCATGCTGTGTGTCGCATAGGTGTCCTGATGTGTCACGACATGGCAGTGAAGCCCTACTGTGTGTCGACAGGGCAGCTATATCCTGCTGTGTCGACAGTGTTGGAATGTCTTACTGTGTGTCGACAGGACAGGAATGTCTTGCTGTGTGTCGACAGGGTAGGGATATCCTACTGTGTGTCGACAGGGCAGCAGTCGACAGGGTAGGTATGTCCGGCTGTGTGTCGACATGGCAGGAATACTCTTCTGTGTGTCGACAGGGTAGGGATTTCCTGCTCTGAAACCGACAGGACAGGGATGTCCTACTGTGTGTCGACAGGGCAAGTATATCCTGCTGTATTTTGACAGGACATAGATGCCCTGCTGTGTTTCGACAGGGCAGGATATCCTACTGCGTGTCGACTTATGTCTCGACAGGGCAGGTATATCCTGCTATGTCTCGGCAGGGCAGAGATACCCTACTGTGTGTCGACAAGGCAGAGGTGTCCTGCTGTGTCACGACATGGCAGAGATGCCCTAATGTGTGTTGACAGGGAAGGTATATCCTGCCGTGTCGACAGGATATGAATGTCCTACTGTGTGTCGATAGGGCAGAGATGCCCTGCTGTGTGTCGACCAGACAGGGACGCCCTGCTGTTTGTCGACAAGGTAGGTAGGTATGTCCTGCTGTGTGTCAACAGGACAGCGTTGTCCTACTGTGTGTCGACAGGGAAGAGATATGCCCTACTGTGTGTCGTCAGGGCAAGTATATCCTGCTGCGTCTCAAAAGGGCAGAAATGCCCTCCTGTGTGCCGACAGGACAGGGATGTTCTACTGTTTGTCGACAGGTTAAGTATGTCCTACTGTGTGTCGACAGGACAGGGATGTCCTGCTGTGTGTCGATAGGGCAGTGATATCCTGCTGTGTGTCGACAGGTCAGGGATGTCCTGCTGTGTGTCGACAGGGTAGAGATACCTTGCTGTGTGTCGACAGGGCAGTGATGTCCTGCTGTGTGCTGTGTGTCGACAAGACGGGGATATCCTGCTGTGTGTCGACAGGGCAGTGATGCCCTGCTGTGTGTCGAAAGAGCAGGGATGTCCTGTTGCGTGTCGATAGGACAGGGATGTCCTGCTGTGTGTCGATAGGGCAGGGATGTCCTGCTGTGTGTCATTAGGGCAAGGATTTCCTGCTGTGTGACGACAGGGCAGGGATGTCCTGCTGTATGTCGATAGACAGGGATGTCCTGCTGTGTGTCGACAGGGTAGGGATTTCCTGCAGTGAAACCGACAGGACAGGGATGTCCTACTGTGTGTCGACAGGGCAGGTATATCCTGCTGTATTTTGACAGGACATAGATGCCCTGCTGTGTTTCGACAGGGCAGGATATCCTACTGCGTGTCGACTGGGCAGGTATATCCTGCTATGTTTTTATCACTAACTATACTTACCTGCATCAACTTTTTGCAATGTGCCCGGCTTGCCCGCAACTACGCTGAACTTAAAATTACCCCTCGGAGATCTCCCGATAAGCTACATCCGGAATATCAGTTTTTGTTCGGCGCCATTTATGCCTGCTTCTACATCGTGTTTTCAGCTGTGTTTCTTGGATTTAATTGTGGCTTCACCATGAATTCCGAGTTTAAGGGCTGTTCTCGATGTCCCAAAAAGATGAACTTGATCGATGATCACAAACCGACTGTGCAATGTTCGTTTTCCATGTGAAGTGTGCCAGTTATGGTCACCGGAAAAAAGAAATATGATAGAATCAATGATCGACAAAACTAAGTCAAAAAATGACGTCACCCTCCGGCAATGTTGTTTCCTTAGGGGTTACATCGTCTAGGCCTACCGTTTTACCATTTTATATACAGCTGAGCCAATTTCCTTTACGGGGAACGTCTAGATAAGCTCGGTTTCTACGAGTACGAGTCCCTCTGTGGGGAACATTGTACAATCCAACACGAGTCCCTCTTCGGGGAACATTTTGAATACAGAACAGATAAATACCCTTGTGGGAACTTCAGAATTTGTTATTCCTCCTCAATCCCTGGATGAGTCTAATCAGTTTGCCATGTGGCATTTATTGTCTAGTCCATTGTTAAAAGATATGATGGACAAGAGAATCAACGAGGTACTCACAAATTCCCAGTCTTCAAGTAGTTCTTCAGCTACATTGACCACATCCACTTCTGTGGCTGGTATAAGTACAATTACATCGGTTACGCCGAGTACTTCAGGTAACCCCAACTACAGGCAGGTGGGTAATGCTAATAATAATTTAAATAAGAAGAGGTTTAACAAGTTCATTCCCTCCAATGATTTTGAGGACATATCGGAAGATGAATCTGATGGGTCAGTCTTGTCCCAATCCCAACAAGCACCTTCAGAAGGTTCGGTTCACTCTCAACAGTGTTCAGAATTTTGTTCTGCATCACAGATTTGACACTGAAGTCGGGGATGGCAGTTGGCAATCCTTTTTTAAAAAGGTAGTGGGAAAATTGGATATTAATATCAATGATGACACTTTTGACAATTGTGAGGTTAAATCTTTCATCCCCAGTTCACTTTCAAAGAATAATAAATCTTCTCATGATGTCCGTCTTCCATTGGATGGTTCAGTTATTCAAACTTTCATGAATATTGACAAACAGTATCAGAATAAAGGGGTGATAAGTACTTATAAGTCAAATGATGATATGAATTACAAAGTGGACAAAGAACATTTCGAGTCTTTTTGTAGAACTCCACATTTAGATGATAATGCATCAGAAGGGTTGGCGTCAGCTAGCCATATTTCATCTTTCAGAAAATCTAGAATGTCAGACAAAGCCCAATTTGTGTTTAAAAATAGACTTGTTTTCTTTAAATTCAGAGATGAAAAAATAGATACACAAGCAAGATTATTGCTGAGACAAGTGTCTTATGCTACCTTGTTTACATCTTACTTGGAAAAGGTCGATAATGATGACAATGAAGAGAAAACAGAAGCTCTAAGTATTTGGTTCACTGACAGATGTTATATCACGAATAATCATAAATGCTGTAAAATGTAGACGTTCAGCCCATGTTTCTGAAATGGCATTCAAGAATAAAAGTACTGAGAACAAATTGCTTTCTCTATCCACAGTGGGGTCAAATGGAAAGTTTTTTGACATTCTTCATGAAAGTGATGACAATATTAGGGATGCTAAAGAAACTCAGGTAGTCTTGAACTTTCCAAAAAGCGTAAAGCTGACTCATTTGTCCCTGTTTCTCAGGCTGACTCTACACCTGGATCAAGTAAAAAAAAAGAAAGCATACTGAGGGTTATAAGTCACAAAGTTAAAAAGAACAGTTCAAAGGCTTTGGTAATGCCAGATAATGGAAATGCTGCTCACACTAGCAATTTGTCTAGAGCCAGTGACAGATTTCTAAAAAAAGGGACTGGATCACTCGGGGTTTCGTCCCCCCTAAGTAATTTCAAATCTGATAGACCATGTACAGAGATGTCAAGGTCAATCCCAGGTAGGGGGCCATATTGTAAATTTTGTTCACAATTGGAAATCAATAACGTCAGACCCTTGGGTGTTAAAAATTGTCCAAGAAGGACTTCAGCTCAACTTTGTTTCTCTCCCTCCAAAATCAGGAGTCAGGGTCACCAAGATGGACAATCATGTACATATGTTAAGTATTTTAAAAGAGGTAGAAAGCTTGTTAGGAAAACATGCTATAGAACTTGTCCCCTTGGACCAGATAGGTCAAGGGTTTTACAGCACTTTCTTTTAAGTTCCCAAGAAAGATGGAGGGATGCGCCCAATTCTAAATTTGAAGCCAAGAAATGCATTCTTCCAAAACTCTCATTCCAAAATGGAGACTTTGAAATCTATAATCCAAGCTCTTCAAAAGGGAGATTGGGCTGTAGCCTTGGATCTGAAAGATGCATATCTTCACATTCCAATTTATCCTCCTCACAGAAAGTATATGAGATTTTGCATCAACGGTATTCATTACCAGTTCAGAGTCATGCCATTCGGGATAGCAATTGTACCAAGAATATTTACAAAAGTAATGAGTGCAGTAGGGGGGTTCTTAAGAAGTCATCAGATTCACATCTACGTGTATCTGGACGACTGGTTAATGAAAAATCAATTGAAGAAGCTGTTACTTCAGCAGTTACAGCGAACAGGTCAGCTTTTGATAGGCTTGGGTCTAATCTTAAACATAAAGAAGTCCAGTCTCAAAGAATTCCCTATTTGGGGGCCTTTCACATAGTAGAGGTAATCTCGGTTGTTTCAAGCAGCCAAAAAGTGCCAGCAAAATTGATTTTACGACTTCTCGGGCTGATGGCTTCATGCATAGATATAGTCCCGTTTGCACCATTACATATGCGTCCAGTGCAGTTATTCCTCCTTTGTTTTGGCGTCCACATCAGGACAGCCTTTTTCATTCTATTCCTGTAATTCAGTCTCTCATTCAACATCTTCAATGGTGGAAAAAGAGGGAGAATATATTCAAAGGAGTACCACTTCAGGGCTATCCACACTCTCTGACATTGTGGACAGATGCCAGCACCTGGGGTTGGGGAGCTCATTTAGGGTCAGTGCATCTTTTAGAGAAATGGCCACTTTAGTATCTCAACAAACATATCATTTGGCTGGAATTGAAAGCTTTGGAATGCATTTACCAAAGTAAAAGACCTAGTTCAGGGCCAAAATATTCTAATAAGATGCGACAATTCAACAGTAGTTGCATATATCAACAAGCAGGGAGGGACAAAATCACCAAGCTTGTGTTTTCTACTTTGGGACATGTTTCAATGGTGTCTCGAGTGGGGTACTATTCATCCCATAGCCTCCCATATACCAGGCAAACAGAATTGCTTGGCAGACAGTCTTTCCAGGGGTCACACTCTAGTAGAAGTCACCGAGTGGAGTCTTCATTCCACCTTGGTTCAACAAGTTTTTCAGGTGTTGGGTACTCCCTGTATAGATCTATTGGCAACCAGACACAACCACAAACTCCAAGTTTTCTGCAGTCCCTTTCCAGATCCTCTGGCGTATGCGTGCGATGCTCTGTCTGTCAGTTGGAACAGGATGTTTGCGTATGACTTTCCTCCCCCTATTTTGATTCCCAAACTTTTGGCGAAAGTGAAAAGGGACCTGTGTGTTCTGCTTTTAGTAGCACCCCATACACCAAAGCAATCGTGGTTTCCTCAATTATTGGATCTAGTAGTGGATATACCTGTAAAATTGCCGCTAAGACAAGACACAAAACAGGGGTCAAAGCATTCATCCAAACCCTCAAAGTCTAAACTTGGCAGTGTGGAAAATATCAGGAGATCTCGCTCTTCAAGAAAATTTTCTAAAGAGGCTTCCAAACTTATTGCTAGGGCATGCAGAACATCTACCAGAAATTTGTACGAAGCCAGATTACGTATATATAGAGGCTGGTGTACTAAAAGGAGTGTCTGTGCCCCTGAGGCTTCTATAGAAGATATTGCAGACTTTTTTGTTTATTTATATAAAGTAAAAAATTGTAAAGCTTGAACTATTAAGGGTTACAGGTCTGCGATTAGTTCCATTCATAAGGGTTGGAAGGATTTAGGCTCTTCTGTCAGTTCAGATGTACAGTTATCAAAATTAATTTGATTCTCCCAATATCAGACCTTTGTTACCAAATTGGGACTTGCCTTCGGTTTTGTGGAAATTGTGCGAGTCCCCTTTTGAGCCGTTGGCAGATTGTGATCTTAAGTTTCTAACTTGGAAAACTGTCACACTGGTAGCTCTAGCTTCAGCTTCAAGAGTTAGCGAGATTCATTCCTTGTCAGTTAAAGAAGGAAATATTAGATTTGAGAAACAAGGTATCAGGCTTTTGCCAGACTTACAATTTTTGAGCAAGGCGCAAAAATTAGGCAAGCCTTGGACTCCTATTTTCATACCAGCATTCAATACTTATGCGACAGATGAAACCGATCTATTGCTTTGTCCTTATAGAGCATTAAAATTTTATTATACCCCCCGCAAACAAAGTTTGGGGGGTATATAGGAATCACCCTGTCTGTCTGTCTGTCTGTCCGTCTGTCCACACTTCTCGTAAGCGCAACTCCTCTTAAGCCACATGAAGGATTTTGATGAAACTTTACACAAAGGAAGGGCACTATATGGAAATGTGCATGAAGGAATATAATTATTGTCCGAAACCAGGAAGATGAGATAATTCGACTTTGACTTTTCGTTGATTCCCTATGTATTAGTTACCTCGTAAGCGCAACTCCTCTCAAACCACTCGAAGGATTTTAATGAAACTTTACACAAAGGAAGGGCACTTTATGTAAATGTGCATGAAGGAATATAATTATTGTCCGAAACTAGGAAGGGGAGATAATTCGACTTTGACTTTTCATTGATTCCCTATGTATGTGTTCTTTATGTGTTACCTCGTAAGCGCAACTCCTCTTAAACCACTGGAAGGATTTTGATGAAACTTTACACAAAGGAAGGACACTATATGGAGATGTGCATGAATGAATATAATTATTGTCCGAAACAAGGAAGGGGAGATAATTTGACTTTGACTTTTCATTGATTTCCTATGTATGGGTTACCTCGTAAGTGCAACCCCTCTTAAACCACTGAAATGATTTTGATGAAACTTTACGCAAAGGAAGAACACTATATGTAGATGTGCATGAAGGAATATGATTATTGCTTGAAATCAGGAAGGGGAGATAATTCGACTTTGACTTTCGTTGGTTTCTCGTGCAATTATCTTTTTTTACAAGAAAAAATTTAAGCATAGATATTGTGAAATCAGACTATTAGAGAGGCACACTGTTTTCATTGTAATTCTCTTGAAAAGTTGTTTTCAAAGTGTTGTAATGAAATTTCTCTAATGCTTATGATTTTTGTGTAAAATGTCAAATAGGCTAAAAAAAAGGTGAATTTCATATTTGTTTTTAGATAGAGTATTTTCATTGGAACCTTTGTGAAAAGTTCTTTCTTGAAGATTATATCATTATGTCCATACTTGTATTGTGTCCACACCTGTATTGTGTCCACACCAACTTTAATTTGCACTTACCATATCGATCCAGGGTTCAATGAGCGGGGGGTATATTTGGCTGCCATTCGGCGACAGCTCTTGTTTGAATAGAAATCAAAGATAGAAGCATTATTCTTCCACATACCAGAAAGGGGTTTGTAAACCAGCTTCTAATGGCACTATCAGTAGATGGATAGTGTCCGTTATTAAATATGTTTACAGCCTTATGGATAATTCCATTCATACTGTCAGAGCTCACGATACTCGAAGACTTTCTACTTCTTGGGCTTTATATAATGGAGCTTCAATATCTGAGATAATGAAGGCAGCACACTGGGCATCAGAGAATACTTTTACCTCATTTTACTTGAAAGATATTGCTGTAGCTGAGGCTCGTTTTACACAGCTAAAGGGTCTAAATTATGACGCAGAGATGCTGTGTGTGAAGTTTGGCATTTAGGTGAGTTTGCTTTAATTTTGCTTTTGAGGTTTAAGGCCTTAGCTACAAATTCTTGTTTTTTGTTTGCAAAAAGTTGATGCAGGTAAGTATAGTAAGGGATATAAACTGTGGGTTTTTAAATGTAAAACCCCTGTTTATGAAGTAACTATACTTACCTGCATCTCCAACCCTCCTCCCCGTTAGGCCTTCTGGGTTATAATATAGTGTTGCCTCACAAAACTGATATCCCGGATGTAGCTTATCGTGAGGTCTCCGAGGAGTAAAAAGTTCAGCGTAGTTGCGGGTAAGCCGGGCGCATTGCAAAAAGTTGATGCAGGTAAGTATAGTTACTTCATAAACAGGGGTTTTACATTTAAAAACCCACAGTCTCGACAGGGCAGGTATATCCTGCTATGTCTCGACAGGGCAGAGATACCCTACTGTGTGTCGACAAGGCAGAGGTGTCCTGCTGTGTCACGACATGGCAGAGATGCCCTACTGTGTGTTGACAGGGAAGGTATATCCTGCTGTGTCGACAGGATATGAATGTCCTACTGTGTGTCGATAGGGCAGAGATGCCCTGCTGTGTGTCGACCAGACAGGGACGCCCTGCTGTTTGTCGACAAGGTAGGTAGGTCCTGCTGTGTGTCAACAGGACAAGGTTGTCCTACTGTGTGTCGACAGGGAAGAGATGTCCTGATGTGTCACGACAGGGCAGAGATATGCCTTACTGTGTGTCGACAGGGCAGGTATATCCTGCTGTGTCTCGAAAGGGCAGAAATGCCCTCCTGTGTGCCAACAGGACAAGGATGTTCTACTGTTTGTCGACAGGGTAAGTATGTCCTACTGTGTGTCGACAGGACAGGGATGTCCTGCTATGTGTCGATAGGGCAGTGATGCCCTGCTGTGTGTCGACAGGGCAGAGATGCCTTGCTGTGTGTCGACAGGGCAGGGATGTCCTGCTGTGTGTCGATAGGGCAGGGATGTCCTGCTGTGTGTCGATAGGGCAGGGATGTCCTGCTGTGTGTCACTTAGGGCAAGGATTTCCTGCTGTTTGACGACAGGACAGGGATGCCCTGCTGTGTGTCGATAGGACAGGGATGCCCTGCTGTGTGTCGACAGGACAGGGAGGTCCTGCTGTTTGTCGATAGGGCAGAGATATCCTGCTATGTGTCGATAGGTCAGGGATGTCCTGCTGTGTGTCGACAGGGCAGAGATGCCCTGTTGTGTGTCGACAGGTCCTGCTGTATGCATGTTGACAGGGCAGTGATGCCCTTCTGTGCATTTATCATCTGTCATGATAAACAAATATGTCCCAAAATAAAGGTCGGGAGCAGACTTGATGCAGTTTAATCGAACTGAAAGCAGTATATTGGCAAGTCGTCTGTCAGTTTTATTCTCATACTTTCCAGATGTATGGGGGTCACATATTCTATAGTATTACATATTGATCTGAAGAAAAAGTTGACCAAACTTTTATTTCGTAAGCACGCATGATTGAATTGCTTCTTGAATTTCAGCGGTGGCAATGATGCCGGGGAACCCGGAAGCAATAACTCAACAATTCCAGGGAGAGGAAAAGAAAGCTGAAAAAGTCATGGAGGGTTTCAAACAAAAATGTATAGAACTGGAGGTAATAATGTACATGTTTTGTCCTTCGAGAGTATCAAAGATGATTTGTTCACCAAAAGTCATATTATCTTGAGAGTAAATGTAAAGAAATCTGCAAGGGAGTCAAACGTCAAAACAAGAATATACTTTTGTTGCAGGTCAGAGAAAGTCATCGAAGTCATCGATATTGGAAGATAAAATCCTAGTTGTGCTTAAACAATGCACCCTGTAGAATTCTTACAACTTTTGTTGAAAGGACTTTAGCAGTTGAGGCGATAATATTGCAATATCATTTTATTAGATTCCATTTGACAAAATGATAAACACAAGTTTACAGCGGTGAATGGTTCAGGAAGAAGTGAAATAAAATGAAAATAAAGATCATTTCTGAAGATTTGACAAAAAATAGATCAGGCTTGTTTACGGGGATATCCCACATCCCAGTAAGTCTGTACTTTAACAACGGCAAACGAATACCCGAGCAAAAATGAGGAAAGGGTAAATCTAAAATCACGGCAATCCATATTCAGCTCGAAACGGGGGTAATATCAAAATTACCGAACAGAGTGTCAAGAGCCGAAGTCCATGAGACAAAAATACAAATCAGGTGGAAATCAACGGCAAAATTGTCGACCGCAAATTATGGACCTGACATGCATATCAAAAGAAATGATGGGTTGAACCGGTTTTATGGCTAGCCCAACCTCCCCTTCCGTTGCGGTAGTGTCCGGTAATAACTCGACAGAAAGGTCGTAGAAAGTTGAATCAGAGTCCGGAGGGAAACTTCAAATTTCAAAATTTTTCCACAAGGAACTGATATCTATAAAAGAACTTTTTAATGCTCGTATGAGACGGAATTTTTTGAAGCCTTGATTAATAAAGCGTTCACGGAGATAATTATGTCTAATGATAAAGTTTGTATGATTTGTGCTAGCTCTCGTGTAACGAATCAGCTGTGAAACATACACTCCGTAAGCAGGAGAAGCAGGAATATTAGTGTCAATATCAGGGAAATTGATAATTTTGAAATTAAAATCGCCCATATTGTCGTAAATTTTAGGACTGACATGACCAGCTTAGTGAAATTCGAGATGTAAGCACAAAAAAGATCTAGATCTGGTGGTTTCTGGCGTTTCCTTTATCTCTAGTTCCGGTGGATCCATTAAACAAAAGATGCAGTACTGATGGAGAGAACAACATCAATATATCTATAAGTGCATGAGATTGAAGGATCTGGCATTTTTTTAATTTTATAATCTTTTACGAGTCTCTGAAGAAATTCAGTCTCGTAGATAATATAAAAAAAACGTGCCAACTTGAATTGAGACAGCATGACAAAGACAAAACCAATAAACAAAAACGCCACAAAACTAAAGCACTAGAAGTGTGAATAAAATATCCCTCTCAAAGTTGAAGATATCCCAATACTAGTTGAAATATTCAATATCCTATATACCATTCATAAAAATCGTAATCCAATATCCTTTCCTTTCATAAATACCATAAATATCACATATCCAAATATACTCAAAACAAGCCTCATGTTTACCCAGCTTCTGTAAATAATAATATACAATATGAAAAGGCCAACTTGATGTCAAGGTTCCCAAGGGACCCAATTATTAGGGGTGCTTTTTTTAAACTAAGTAAAAAATATGCTAAGTTGAGGAAGAAAAAGAAATCTGAGTTCAAACAAGCTCTCTTGGAGAAACTTGAGAAATTAGAATCTAATAATCCAAGAGTATTGGTCACTTGTTAAATTATTAAAGGAAAATAAAAGAGGAAATTCTGAGGAAGTAATTAGTGGTGAATCTTGGGTTAAATATTTTTCAGACCTTTCTACTGTCCCTGCAACTATGAGAGATAAAGTTAAAAAGATGGAAAATGAACTAAAACTACTTGAGGGAAATACTCAATGTTTTACCCCACTAGACGAGTGAAATTCAGAAGGCTATGATAAATCTTAAACGGGGGAAATGCACAGGTTTAGACAATATTAGTAATGAGATGCTGAAAGTGTCACAATCATATATGAATCCTTGTCTTTTAAAGCTATTTAATGCTGTCTTTAGATCAGGGTGTTATCCAAAAAAGTGGTCTGAAAGCTTTATCTGTCCTCTGTTTAAATCAGATGATCCAAAAAAACCAGAAAACTACAGAGGTATAGCTATTAATAATAGCATAGGCAAGTTATTTAATATAATACTTAATAAGAGATTTGATAAATTTCTCTTGGATAATAAAATTATTCATGAAACTCAAATT
>MJUU01038715.1:28749-48491 GCA_002080025.1 Modiolus philippinarum | reverse complement strand
GGTATTACAATATCCCCGAACTTTCTTCGAAAGTGCGGGGATAATGACCCCAAAGTGTGACAAACATGGAAAAAATAAAGTCTCACTCAGACAGTTTTCCTTACTTTTTCTATCATCTACATACTTTCCTCTGTACAACACAGAAAATTTGGAGTGAATAACACAAGATACAAAAAAGTTAGAACATTTTAAAGGTGTTAAAATTGATGAAAATAATTGACTTAAAACATATATTGTCAAACGCCATAACAAAATAATGTGAAGCATAAAATGATGAATTATATTCAAGTTATTTTGAAATTTAATTAAAATTTCATTTTAAAACCAAACTTCTCATATAAGACAATGTTTTTTGCTTAAAAATTGGGATTTTTTGTCATTTTAAAGCTGTTTTTACCTGAGAGTATCCCTTTTTTGTTTTTATTTGCCAAGTTAACTGTAATCATGAAGCATACAGATGGTAAATTTCTATCAATATGTCCCTGAAGGAGAGCCATAGCAAATTTTAGGCAAAAAGGAAAAGTATTTTTGCCATAAATGCCTTTTAAAATCATGTTAATTTATAGATAAAAAATGTTACACTCCTGACATGTTTGTCACCCACAGTAAAACATATATAAAAATTATTTTTAATTAATTTTTTCATGGTTAAATGCACTGATATGTTTAGATTACTCTAAGTTGTCCATTTACAAAGGCACAGTAACTCCTGTTGGCGGTCATAAACCAAAATTGTGTTGCACTCCTGACTCATGTACATTCATTAAATTAGATCAAAATATTTCAGCATTTGTATTTTTTACAATTAGAAGATTTATTGGCAAATGAAAACAAAACATTTTTCTACCTTCCAAATAAATTAATTTTTATGCTATGGTTGATTTTATTATTTTTTATATTTAGATGAAAAAGGACTATTTTTTCCACAAAATCTTCTTATAATTTGTCATAAAATTACATAAATACAAATATTCTCATTGAGAAATGCCACAAAGTTGATTTCAATAGCTACATGTTAAGAAATAGTAATTAAAATTTTTGTCAAATTCCTGACCAGGTGTTGCACTCCTGACATTACTTGTTGCTGACAGAACATACCTTTATTGCCATGCATTTAACACAAACTATGAGCAAAATTATATAAGATATTGCTAAGATTAATTTTACACCATTTTGATTCAAAATATAACCAAAATGATGAAGAAAATGACAGAACTAGACATACCAGTTGAAAAGCGTGTTACACTCCTGACGGGCCTAAAATGGCATTCAAAAGAAAATCTCCATGTGTATAGTCACATATTTGGTACTAAAAGACACAGGCTGCCAGGGGCTTCTTGGATATAATAAGGAATAATACTTAATATAGCAATGCATAAAATAATAGAGATTTAAATCCATGGTGTTACACTCCTGACAAGCCTAAGAAGGCTGCTTTAAAGGTATGTAAAATTTATTTGAATGAAAATACAACCAACTCAGTGCTCTTAATTTAAGCCTTGATACTCACAGAAACAGTTGATGACTGTTAAATGATGAGAAAGGCGATTTATACTTAAATAGATCCACTTTTTGGCAACACATTGAAATTTTATGGGTAAATTTTTTTTCAGACATGTCTTTTTATGATAGCTTGTACTGACTTTTATCTTGAAACAAAATAATGAAAGACTACATGAAATTAAAGCTTACCTCTAATAGTTTTCTGTAGAATATAAATTTAAGTTGTATATCTGTTTGTCTTTTTATAATTCAACAAAGAAAAACATGCTTCTTTTTAAATATCACACTAAAAGTGTTACACTCCTGACATTTTTTGGTACATTTTTGGATGGCATTTTTTACTCTTTTAAGATAACGCTATGATATTTGACAGTTACACTTGAGGAACAAAGAGACATATTCTGGTATAAAAACATTTGATTTAAATCTTCAAATATAAGTTTAACAAAGAGAAAAAGAAATGGGGTCATTTTTTTTTAAACAGCCCACATACGTAGATCTAGAAAAATGTTAATACACTAATTATGCTGAAAACATTATCTGCTGAATATAATTCATGTTTTTCATAATGAAAATGATTTTGTTGATAAAAAGTTGAAGAAAAGCAAAAACAAACTCAAGTTCACACTTGCATGGTCAAGATGAAAGAAGAAAAACCTTATGCACTAAAAAAATTAACATACATGTAGCCTATGATTTATTCACTGAAAAATAAATTAGTCTATGATTTAACTTAATTATTTGCGAAAAAATCAGGATGTTTCCTGTGGCCTTTAAAGTTTGAAAACTGACTTAAAGGATGTGATCTGATCAGCTGAGTATATTTTTCTGATGTTGTTTATTTTTGTTTCCCTGAACTTGAACAGAATGCAATCACATCTGCTATCAACAATAACATAAATGTTGTTAAATTAGCATGATTAGGAGTTATAACTATCCAAAATATATATTCCATAAATAACCTTTAAATCAAGACATACAACATGTACCTAAGCAAAATATAATACCAGCATACATATTAAGGTATTCGTAGTGAGTATCCATGAGGTTAAAGTTGGAAGTGGTATTTGCCTTTTTAAGTAATCAAAAAGCAAGATGGTCAGAAAAAAAGTTCACTGAAAATGAAAAATGATGTTTGGTGTGACAAGTGAAAATGAGCTTGGAAATGGGATATTAGTTTGTAAAATATTTTCCTACCTATTACCAGGAAAGTTAAGAAAATTGGAAAAATTCCCCCCATTGTGATCCTCTGTAAGTGGAAAATCAATTTAGGTACATTTTGTACATTGGTCCTCATGATTATAAGGAGTTCACTGCTAAATATAATATTTTTGTCAACCAAAAATTTCAAACTTTTTTTAAATATATACACAAATAACATTTAATATAATAATTTTATGATGTCTGATTTCATTTTAAACAATTATTTATCAGCTAAATTTAAACTCCCGTCAGGCTCAGCCTTCCCATGAGTACAGATTTTCTTGTCACTGAGTTGGTCATGTGTCATATTGAGTTGGAGATTGAATTAGTCCGCAAAATTTTGTCTTCGACTACAAATTGCATATTTTTTACTGGTCAATTCTGTCTCTAATTTACACACTTGTTTTGACAGGTGAAAAGGTGTTTTTTACACAAATATCCGTGTGCACTGTTTCTAAAAATGTATTCTTAAAAGTGATAATGCATGTCATGAATATATTCCTTATTGGTATAAATGGTAAATGTGATCTGGTGTTTTTTAAACGTCAAATGAATTACCTTTCAGGGAATATCTTCGAGGGTTTAGAAAAAGAAAAAATGAAAGAAGAAAGAAAGCTCAAGATGAAAAGAAACAACAACTGAAAGAAGAAAAAAAGGAATTAAAACAAAAGGTATGTTTTTGCAGATACAATAAAAATGAATCAGGGGCAGATTTCATGGGGAACGAAGGGATAATATGCCCCTCTTTCACCACAAAAGTAAAGAAAAGTGGGAATAGATGATAAGCCAGTTACCGACTTTGATTCAGTTCTTTAAAATTTTCACTCAATCAAGATCATGTGACACTGGACAAGTTACCACATTTACCATAAATCATAAATCAGCTTCTTGACATATGAAATCTATTTTGATATATAACACACACACATATAAAAGGTGATATTTTTTTGGTATAGTTCGCCAAAGATGAAGTTTAGAAACTGTACAGGTCAAGAAAAAAATCAATTTTTCATTTTGGTCAGTTTACATTGAAAACCCCAATTGTTTTTCTTGTCTGGAGTTGCTTCTATTTGCATAAGTGAGCAAAACACTAGGTCTAAATCAGGGAGTCTGTTCTTATTGGCAAATGGTCTATTGTGTATTAAAATACCTGAATACCTGTAATTTTAACACATCTTTTACAAATTATATTTGAAAATGAAATATTTATAGGTTTTTAAAGAAATTTTTTTTCAAAACTTTCATATCATTTTCACAATTTATGCCCCTCCTTCCAAAAATCCTGGATCGGCCCAATGAATTTCTGGTAGATATCAATCTAAGTTTTGAATATTACCAAAAGATGACATGGGTCATCAGTTATTTGCATTTTTGACTGTCAAAAGTACAATTGATGTCAGTATGAATTCAAATACCACTCATGGACTGATATTGGTAAAGCAGGAACAGATGAGATTTTGATAATTTACAACTTTGTCTGTTTTGATTCATAAATATCAAGATAAGATAAAACTAGAGGCTCAGACACTGAGCCTGTATCGCTCACCTGACAAAATGCTGAACAGCAGGGTTTTGATGTTCTGCATGGTGTCCATGTTTTTATATGAATTTCCCATAGGGCCAAAATAAACTATGTTCTGTGCTGGCGGCCATGTCTTTTATTGCATCGGAACGAAATAAGCAATCTTTGTTAAGGATCTTTAGTACATCATTCCTGTAAAGTTTGGTTGAATTTGCTTAAGGGGTTTCAGAGGAGAATAAGAAAATAAGAATTTTCTCATAGAGTCCAATGTTAAACTATGTTCTGTGCTGGCAGCCATGTTTTTATTGGATCAGAAAGAAATAAGCAATCTTTGTTAAGGACCTTCAGTTCATCATTCCTGTAAAGTTTGGTTGAATTTGCTTCAACCGTTTCACAGGAGAAGAAGAGAATGTGAATTTTCCCATAGGGTCCAATGTTAAACCTAAGTTCCACACTGACGGCCATGTTTTTTATCGGATCGGAACGAAATGAGCAATCTTTGTTAAGGACCTAAAGTACATCATTCCTGCAAAGTTTGGTTGATTTGCTTCAGTGATTTCCGAGGAGAAGATGAAAATATGAATTTCCCATAGGGCCAATGTTAAATTATTTTCCGTGCTGGCGGCCATGTTTTTTATCGGATTGGAACAAAATGAGCAATCTTTGTTTAGGACCTTTAGTACATCATTCCTGTAAAGTTTGGTCACATTTGCTTCAGTGGTTTTGAGGAGAAGAAGAAAATGTGAATTTTCCCATAGGGTCGAATGTTAAACCTAAGTTCCGCGCTGGCGGCCATGTTTTTTATCAGATCGGAACGAAATGAGCATTCTTTGTAAAGGACCTTTAGTACATCATTTCTATAAAGTTTGGTTGAATTTGCTTCAGTGGTTTCAGAGGAGAAGATGAAAATGTGAAAAGTTAACAGACGACGGACGCCAAGTGATGGCAAAAGCTCACACTGACCCTTCAGGTCAGGTGAGCTAAAAAAAAGTTCAGAGAAATACAATACATACATGTATACTTTTTATACGACTGCAAAAATTTTTGCGGTCGTATAATGGTATGGTGCTGTCGTCGGCATTGTCGTCGTCGTTGTTGTTGTCTGTAGTCACTTTTGTTTATGGTCAATAACTTTAGTTTCAGTTGACCAATCCTTATGAAATTTTAACACAATGTTCTTTGGCACAAAAGGAAGGCTTGGCTTAGTTTTGGTCATTGTGGCCCACCCATTTTTAGGGGCCAAAAAGGGTTAAATTTGATGTTTTAACATATTTGACTGTAGAATCTTTATTATTTATCGGACTTTGATGGGGTTTCTTTCAGTGTCTTCCTGAGGAAATTTCCAATCAGTTGCATGCCAACGGATTTCATGTGGCATGTACCATTCACGAGATAAATGGGGCCCAAAGGGGCCAATTTCAAAAATTTAATTTTTTTTATTTTTAGTCCGATTTTGATGCAGTTTTTTGCAGTGGATTCCTTATGAAAAATTAATATAGTGCTGCACCATTAGATTTTTGATAACTTGTTCCTTTTCCAAGCTATGAGGGGCCCAATGGGGCAAAAATTGAAAACATGCCGATTACCTAAATTTTTGTCTCGCCCGTTACCTCAATTTCACGGTCTAGTGGCCACGTTAAGTTTTTCTGCTTAAGTCCATTTCTCCATTTCTCAATAACTAGAAGTGGTAGGTTGATAATATTTGGTATGTAGGTTGGTCTTGGGTAGTACATGTCAGTCTGGCAGATGACTTTTGTCCTTGACCTCAATTTCATGGTCTAGTGAGCATGTTCACTTTTCTGATTAGTTCACTTAGATTTCACATCAATTTAGAGGCCAGCAGGGACAGGCGAGACATCTTTTAGGGTCATCACTTGTTATTTTTCAGCCAATTTCAATGGGATTTTTTCTTTAGATTCCTCTCATTGTAGGCTTTAAGTAGTATGTCGACAGATTTGTCGTAGCTCTTACCGTTTCCAAGCTATTAGGGGTCAAAAGGGCCAAAATTGCAATTTTTAGAAATATGTAAAATCTTTATTTTACTTTAGATTTTGATGGGATTTTTTTCATTGGATTCCTCTCAATTGTAAGCTTTCAGCAGTATGTCAACAGATTTGATGTAGCTCTTACCGTTTCCGAGCTATAAGGGGTCAAAGAGGTCAAAATTGAAATCATTAGAAATATGTGAAGTCTTTATTTTTCATTAGATTTTGATGGGATTTTTATTTTTGGATTGTTCTCATTTTAAGCTTTCAGTGATATGGCAGTATATTTTGCATTGCTCTTTGGTTTCCAAGCTATAATGGGTCAAAGGGGCCAAATTGCAATACTTCAAAATATATGAAATCTTCATTTTTCATTGGATTTCAACCTGAGTTTTTTTTTTGATTTCTCTTGATGGTAGTCAACAGAATTTCTCAGCTCTTACAATATCCTAGTAATAAGGGATTAAAAGAGCTAATTTTTATTTTCATTAGTTTGTGTCCAGTTAATTTCTGTGACAAGGTCCTTATTGTGTCCAGCAAATTACTGTGTCCACATTAATTTTAGTTTACACTTGTTCAAATTTCAGTGGTCGACATGCTGCGGTCATATCATGCTGTGCTCGGTGTAGCCCTTTATTTCCATAAGATTTTAGTACAGCTTTGATCAAATTCAGTATATTCGCAGGGTTTGACACTGACTTGATTATCTTGGTATACAAAAAGACTATGATAATTCACTAGTCCTCTAGTGATTTTATCGTCCCATATATGAAGTTATGTGATATTTTGCTTAATTTTCCTAGCCCAATTGACTACCAAGTTGGAAAATTGAGTAGTCCTTCCTTAAATTTACTAGCACCAGGCTAGTGGACTAGTGTTAGTGTTGACACCTGATATTTGCCA
Organism: Modiolus philippinarum; assembly: GCA_002080025.1. Taxonomy (NCBI): domain Eukaryota; kingdom Metazoa; phylum Mollusca; class Bivalvia; order Mytilida; family Modiolidae; genus Modiolus; species Modiolus philippinarum. The sequence goes on along the minus strand of MJUU01038715.1, from coordinate 41,375 downwards.
ATTAGAAAACATAGTCTATATTTATTTTGCATGTTAACATTGTATTTTTTTGTATTATAAAAATATACCATCAGCATGTTTAATGATTACCGATAATTTTTGCGATTCTAATGCAGGCTCAAAATAAACCACATCAAACTACAACAAGATTTTCTCTTTTATGTTTCTTACATACATAAATGTTTGAAATGAAAGGTTTACTACAAAGTTTTAACATTGCATCGTTTCAACTTTTTTTTTGCATGTTGGAACAAAATAACAAAGTTGAGCTGTTGCAAACATCAGATGAAAGAGAGAGCTATTTATATGTTATCGGGCTCTTGACAACAATGTATTGTAAAATATCAACCTGTTACCCAGAATATGAAGCACAGGGGCAAGTGAGTGTAGCAAAAGAGCCCCAAACTTCATATTCTGGCAAGCGGGATGATTTTTTACAATACTCCAGCTGTCAAAAGCCTGACAACTTGTTTATCATCCTTTATTTTGTATTTTAGTTTTGAAATTGTTGAACTGAGGTTTCAAATTCTCAAAAAGATGTGCAGGAAATTGGACATACATGTCGTTCTCCCCTTTTCAGCAATTTTCAGCTTCAAAGACATGTTTTTAATTTTTTTTATCATTTTGTTGCAAAGGTTTTATAACTGGATGAATATTTTGACCGAACTACTCAAAATAATGTCAGTTTTGAATGTTGTAGCAACCTTTGGTTGTTACAATATTAGTATCATTCCTTGGAGCTTTTATGATGTCATAATGTGAAAACATCAAAGCCCTGCAGGATATATCAACGACCCAGTCTCTGCACTTTTTCTTATGTCTAGTGTATCTATTTATGAATAAATCATGATTCTGTTTTGAATACCTAATCAGAAAGAGCAAATGCAATTTATTTTTATTTTTATCTATTTGATTTCATGTGAAAACTTGAAAAAAGTTATTGCCTTTGAAACATTGGGAAAATTGCTTAATATATATGCAGGTCAGCCTCTGATATATCCAGGTCAACTGGATATGGCTTTTGCAGAAAGGCTCTGCAGTCTGATATAACAATTGGGAAGGATGATAAATTAAGGTACCGGTAATCCTTTTTGTCTTGCCTGCGACGAATGCCGTGAAGTCGCGCAGGCAAGACTTTAATAATGAGTCATGTTCTAAAATGTGAGATTGGACAATTCCACCCGAGGGTTCACATTTTCCAGTCAGAAATGAGGCTTGCCAAGTTTCTGATGATAAGAAATGTAAACCTGAGGGTGGCATTGACTGTCCTTTCTCACATTTTTGACCATGGCTGATTATTTTTCTCACATTTCTCGACCAAATATCAAAAGGAATAAACATGGCTGCCATGAAACAAAAATGGGCTCTCTTAAACTAAGCCACCTACTGCAAAATAAATTCAATTTTTGAAAAGATCGTGTGCGTTTTGATTTTGTACCATAGATACAAAACTTTAAGGTTGCGCTTCAGGGGTTTTCAAACTGAAGCGATGTGACTTTCCAAGTTGTCATATCATTCGTGCCTAGAGCATTGTGACCCGACGTTATTTGCATTGTTTTGTCACAGGAGGTCATGTGATGTGAGATGCATGAATCTCACATTGGTGTCTCGCACAGAATATATGCATCCCAAACATATAGAAATGTGAGAAATAGTGATCATAGATTCTGGCTTCGGCGTCATTTACATTTGGTTAACTCAAATGTTAATCTTTTTAATAACATTCTCAAATCATATTCAATATCAATGAAATTTTGACACAATATTCAGTACAATTTCCTTATTGTATCCCACTTTTATTATTATTTTTTTTTAAATCCAATATTTCAGTATTTTTCTATTAGTTGGACTTAGTTTTTATCCGATGACATTTTTTTTTGTTTGCACTAAATCTCAGCACCTATATGCCATTGACTGATGATTATTAGTAAGTGGTTACATCTTTAGTAGTTACCAACATCCATACCAGAATTTTGTCAAATTGACCTATATTTTCCGCTTCAATGAATATGGATTAAATTTCTATAAAGGTCCATATATCAACAATGTTTAAACAAAACTGAGTATAAGGACTTTAATTTTGTTGTAGAATTGTTGCATATAGTCCAAAGATGCACAATAAGCCTTTTGAATTTTATTCCGGTTCCAACTTTGGTAAATTTCCTGAAATTGTCCAAATTTTGAAATTTTTGCATGCAATCCAATATTTAAGCTATTTCTTTATTCAAGATATAATTCTGAAAACTAAGAATTAAAAAAATGGTTCCAATTTTGGTAAATTTCCTAAAATTCTTAAAGACAAGCAGTTTTGGGAATTCTTGTTTGCAGCCATATGTTTTAATGAATTTTAGTTAAAAAAAATATTTTCAATGATTAGATTTCATAAATTTTGGTTTCCAATTTTGGTAAATTTCCCGAAACTGTCAAAAACCAGTTGTTTCTGGGAATTCTACTTAGCAACCACATCTTAATATAGGCCAAATTAGAATGACAAAGTGAGCAGGCGAAACACTAGGTTCCGCCGAACCTTTACAAATTATTTACCAATTTTAGAGAAACATACAACTGATATTTTTGATACATATTATAGAGAATAGCACTGATGAAGAAAAGCAGGATGTACTCAGGAAAATATCAGAACATAGAACAGGATGTGAAAGATTATATCAAACCAAAAGTGTTAGATCTGCCTCAACATACTGTCACAATTACAGATATATCAGAGATGGATTTAGCTGGACATGATGGACTTAGGCTGGGACAAAACACGGTAAGTTGATGTGATTCGGCCAGGATGGACTTAGGCTGGGACAAAACACGGTAAATCGATGTGATTCTGCCAGGATGGACTTAGGCTGGGACAAAACACAGTAAGTAGTGGGACTTGGCAAGGATGGATTTAGGCTGGGGCAAAACTGGGTAAATACATCTGACTTGGCCAGGATGGACTTTAGGCTGGGACAAAACACGGTTATTAGATGGGACTCAGCCAGGATGGACTTAGGCAGGGGCAAAACAGGGTAAGTACATGTGACTTGGCCAGGATGGACTTACACTGGGACAAAACATGGTTATTAGATGGGACTCAGCCAGGATGGTCTTAGTAGATGTGACTGGGCCACGATTGACTTAGCATGGGACAAAACACAGTAAGTAGATGGGACTTGGCCAGGATGGACTTAGGCTGGGGCAAAACAGGGTAAGTACATGTGACTTAGCCAGGATGGACATGGTTGGGAAAAAACACAGTTAGTAGATGGGACTCAGCCATGATGGGGAAAAACATGGTAAATACATGTGACTTTGCCAGGATGGACTTAGGCTGGGACAAAATGCAGTTATTAGATGGTACTCGGCCAGGATGGTCTTAGGCTTGGACAAAACATTGTTAGTAGATGTCACTGGGCCACAATTGACTTAACATGGGACAAAACACAGTACGAAGATGGGACTTGGCCTGTGTGGACTTATGCTGGGACAAATCACAGTAAGTAGATAAGACTTGGCCAGGATGGACTTAGGATGGGATGAAATATAGAAAGTAGATGGGACTTTGCCAGGATAGACTTAGAATGGGACAGAACACTGTAAGTTGACTTGTCCAGGAAGGACTTACCTTGGTCCAAAACATAATAAGAAGTTGGGACTCGGCCAAGATTGACTCAAGATTGGACAAAAATACAGTTAGTGGATAGGACTCGGTCAGATTGGACTTAGGATTGGACAAAACACAGTTAGTTGATATGACTTGGCCAGGATGGACTTAGACTTGGACAAAACACAGTAAGTGCATTGGACTCGGCCAGGATGGAATTAGGATGGAACAAAACACAGAAAGTAGATGGGACTCAGCCATGATGGACTTAGGATGGTACAAAACACAGAAAGTAGGTGGGACATAGCCAGGATGGACTTAGGCTAGGACAAAATACAGTTAGTAGATGGGATTCAGCCATAATGGACTTAGATGTGACAAAACTTACTTAGAAGTTGGAACTCAGCCATGATGGACTTAGGATGGATGTGACAAAACTTACTTAGTAGTTGGAACTCAGCCATGATGGACTTAGGATGGAACAAAACACAGAAAGTAGATGGGACTCAGCCATGATGGACTTAGGATGGTACAAAACACAGAAAGTAGGTGGGACATAGCCAGGATGGACTTAGGCTAGGACAAAATACAGTTAGTAGATGGGATTCAGCCATAATGGACTTAGATGTGACAAAACTTACTTAGAAGTTGGAACTCAGCCATGATGGACTTAGGATGGATGTGACAAAACTTACTTAGTAGTTGGAACTCAGCCATGATGGACTTAGGATGGGACAAAACACAGCTAGTAGATAGACTTGACCAGGATGGACTTTGGATTGGACAAAACACAATAAGTAGATGGGACTTGGCAAGGATGGACTTAGGCTTGGATAAAACACAGTTGATCAATTGAACTTGGCCAGGATGGACTTAGGCTTAGCCAAAACACAAAAAGTAGAAGGCACTTGGCCAGGATGGAATTGAGTTGTGACAAAACTTGGTAAGCAAATGTTTTATGTGGTTGGATTTAACTTCTAAGAAGATATCAGGTTAAAACAGGTTATGTTGGTGAGGGCATCATAAGATTATATAACAATATTATAGAGACAGATTTAGCAGTGTAGTATGGACCAAGATAAGTATACACATTAGTAATGGCTGTCTGTTATCCTGCATATTCCTCAGTAAAACTCAATGGAATACTGGTAAGTATGCTTTGCATGTGATGTCTTTAAACTAGATTTAAACAGGGATGATTAATTTTCTTTGATCATTGAAAAAAATTTCAATACCCTCTGAATCTTGTCTTACCTGCCAGTAATAGAAACAGGTGTTTTATATGACTAACCCCCATTCAGCTAATTTCAGATGTTTTGTCACATCATATATAAAAATCATCCATGTCTAAAGTTATTTGCTTTTTGGACTTTAATTGTACATTACATACTGAACAAATTCAACCAAATTAATTTACACTTAGTATTCAAACTCCATTAACTTGAATTGACATCTTTGCAGCCCAGTACAGGGTATTAATTAAATGAACTTTATTTGCGACTTTAATACACCCATACTGGATCAAGCAAATACAATGCATTTCATAACATAAAATTGTAGATAAAACTCAAACATAAACTGCAAAATGATTTAGGTGGATGGACTGTGTTTCAATTCTAATGAATCATAAAAACAAAGTCTTGCAAATCACGTACCAATAAGTTATTGGTAAGTAAACAAAAGAAGTGCATTATCACATATTTTATATCACTTTGAAATTTTCTTAGTCACATTTAAAAAAAAAATTAAGAATTAGAAAATTTACTTGGAACACTTTACTGTTAACAACAGTTGAGATAAATTCATTAAGGAAAAAATTGTTTTGATCTGTTTTCATAAGAGCCATTTGATATTAAAAATGGTGAAAATTGCTATGTATGATCATTTTTTAATCAAAATATTTCTGAAAATAGATTTATAAATTATAATACTCTTTACATTCTTCATCTATGATAAAAAAAAACCAGGTACTTCATTAAAAAAAAACAGATGCTAGATTAAAAATAGGTCTTTGCATCAGTTGAGCCAAATTTATTCTTCATTTCAGCTGATTTTTTTTATATCTGTATGTGTACTAATCAATCAGTTTTCCCATTGTAGATGATTGAGGATACCAGTGGAGACAAACCAGAATCAGATGAGGAAGATACTAAACCTCTAGACAAAAAAGCAATCAAATCATTGTTAAAAAAGTAAATATTCATCTGTTTTTAATAATGTTTTATGAAAAAGGGTGTTCTGATTGCTCTTTCTAGGAGAAATGTCTCTTTTGAACTTGGAAAGAACCAAATTGTTACTGAAATATTTTTTTCTGCACATTTACTGAACCAAAAAGTTACCGAAACAGTTTTCCTGCACAACACCTCTTAAACCAATCGACAGAATTTCATCATACATTGTAGTTTGCCATTTTCAAACCCTAAACAATTTTAAATTGTATTAATAGTTTATCGGTAATTTGTATTAATTTTCTTTGGTCTACAGAGACTGATAATCTCAGTATCACCGAACTGGACATTATCACGAAATTATTAAGTCGCTGTGAAGGCGTCACATGCGAGTTGCTATGCTGACGTCATATTTTGTACTATTTGTCGTGTTCATACGCGTAATACATTTAATGAAGAATCCATTAAATATATTGCAATTAATGATAGATTATTATGCTAAAATAAAATTTCAGTTTTTTCCCATTTAATATGCAGTTTTATTTATCATTTCATGAAATACCGATTAAAGAAATATAGTACATTTTATACCCCCACTCGTGAGTGGGTGGTATATTGGAATACCCTTGTCCGTCCGTCCGTCCTTCCGTCCGTCCGTCCGAGGTTTATCGCATTTTTCTCAGCTACTGCTGGTCGGATTTCTTTCAAATTTGGTATTTGACTTTATATTTAGGGGGAAAATGTTGTCTGCCATTTTGATCACCTTATGATATCAACTTCCTGTTTTGCGGACTTAGCCATTTTTCCCTTTATTGAACATAGTAAAAATTTTCGTCGCACTTTTCTCAGCTACTGCTGGGCCGATTTATTTCAAATTTGGTATTTGACTTTATATATAGGTGGAATGCGTCGTCTCCCATTTTGGTCGCCTTATGATATCAACTTCCTGTTTGGCGGAACTTAGCCATTTTCTTTAACAAACAATTTGACACAAAAAGGATATACCTGGTAATGTGTAAAATAATACGAGTGGGGGTATACCTAGCACGACAACGCGTGCAACCTCATGTTTATTGTTTTTGATACGGACTTTATCACGGCGTAACGCATCAAGCTCGTCCTAATGGGCTCACTTGATAATGGCCGTGATAAAGTCCGTATCAAAAACAATATGTCCTATATTCCGTATATAATCGTTTATGTGGGGACATTTTGGTTTACAAGCCTGCTCACCTTGCTTTACTTTGGATTATCTCTGACTCTCTCAATAGACCTATTGCAATTGTTGGAACTGAGAGGTATTTGTCAGTTACTGACTTTGTTCCGTTCTTTAAAATTTTCACTTAAAAGGAAGTAAATCAATCAAAATCAAGATCATGTGACACCGGACAAGTCATCAGATTTACAGAGGAAACCCTTATAAATTGGTACCCTGGTACATGAAATCTATTGAGAAATATCAAGCGAAACAAAAAAGGTATATAAAAGGTCTTTTATTATTTTTATTACCGTACTTGACTTAATAAGCGCCCAGGGCTCTTAGAAAGTTAAAAAAAAAAATAAACGGGCATTTAATTGAATCAGCAAAATTAGAATTTATGCATGCCTAAAACCACCATTATAAGTTTCTTTAATGCGAAATTATTCCCACTAAGGCATAAATAGATACCGTATTACTCGTATTAAGCGCCCAGGGCGCTAAGAAAATTTGAAAAGGGGGCGCTTATTAAGTAGGACTAAAACCGGGTTCCAAAACGAAGCTCTTGTAACGAAATTCTTCGATCTTTCATAAGTACACGATGTAATCAAAGTAGAAATGCTTTTACTATCCAAATCTTTGTCAAACATAAGTAAAAACTAAGGCGGATGAGTACTGAAATGAAATGAAAGACATGATAACTCAATTGTTTACAACCAGAAATTTTGGACGGATATGCATGCGCAATTGACGAAAAACAAATCAATGATGAAAACCTACGAAATAAATACGGAAATTACGGTTACTAGTTGGAATTTTGAGGGGGTGCTTAAGGATTTCAAACAAAATTAAGGATGGGGGCGCGTATTGCAGCAGTGGCACTTAATACGAGGAATACGGTAGATATCGTTACTCATAAGTGGTGGGAGGTATGAAAACATTGTGTTTCTTAAAATTATGCCAGTAATAAACTGGCTAAGAAACGTAACTAATATTTGCCAGTTTGAGGTTGGAAAGGGGAGCTTGTACATTTTGATTTTGAAATACTGTGAAGTGGGGCTTATTGGAGCGAGGCTCTAACTAGGTCTAATGCGGTATTTTTACAAAGTTCACCGAAGATGAAGTTTTGAAACTGTACAGGTCAAGAAATATAAATTTTGCAATTTGTTTATTTTACATTTGGAGTGCAGAGTTTGTCATATCTAGAGTGTCAAATCTGGAGTCATTCAGGAACTCAATTTTAATGGCAAATGACTATTGACCTATTTCAAGCTGTCATGTGTTTTTTTATTGATATTATTTATCTTATGTATTGAATTTTACTTTTTATTCTTTCTTTTACAGAAAAATTACAAGAGAACAACATATGAAGAAAATAAGACATAAGAATTATTCTCATGCACAGGACAAAAAATTTAAAATGAAGCACAAACACAATTTTACTAGCAGAAAAAATAAAAATAAATAAATAATACAAAAGCTTATTTCCATATATGACCTCCATTTTGTGTGTCATTACAAGAACATTTTTTGCCATGAATATCTGAATTGATTTTTTATGCAACTCAAAAATAATTAGGTTGTGTTATGGTATGGTGCTTTAGCCATTGGCGTCATGTCTGTAAACACTTGTGTTTTTGGTCAATTACTTTAGTTCCAGGTGAACAATCCTTATGAAATTTTAACACAATTTTTCTTGTCACAAAAAGAAGGCAGGGATTTGTTGTGTTGATTTTGGCCCTAATATTTTTAAAAATCTGCCAATTTGGGCATTTTCATATATATGGCCATATAATATTCATTTAATATCAAATTTTGGCCAATGTTCTTTCAGGGTGTTCTGCAGGAAATATCCATTCCGGATTATGTCTACAGATTTCATGTCAAATGTACAATTCATTGGATTTCAATGCTATTTTTGCTGTAGGTCCCTCTTGTTAGCTTTCTGTGCTATAGACGAATTTCCAATTTCAATTTATGAATGAATTGCCCAAATTGACATGGGGTCAATCGGAGTAAATTGCTTCACGTAACATTGTGATGTCCAAAAATCTATATTGTGACGTCAAAATTTTCCGGGAAAATTCACCAATTGGAAACTTGTCTATTGCAAAGTATATAGCATAGCTCTTAGGCAACGAAAAATTCATTTATTGGTTCTCAGGCCTTTCAACATCTAGCTGGAGGCTTGAAAAAAGCCCCTCATTGACCCTGTTTTTTTTTTTTGCCATTTTAATAAATAAAAATTTAAATCACCTCCCTCACTACATTTTTGGTGGTTTTTACAATGTAAAAAGCTGCTTCATTTATTTTTTTGTCAAATAAATAGATAAAAAATCACCTCACTCCATCATCAGTTTCAATAAAAAAATGAACCAATTAACTAACTTTGTATGGCCTTACTGCTTTTGAGCTATTAAGGGGTCAAAATGGCCTAAATTGCAATAGTTCCAAATTTTAAAAAAAAATTTAATCTAGTTTTAGTGGGGTTTGTTTCGTTTAACTCCTTTGAACATAACGTTTCACTTGTATGCCAACAGATTTGGCATAGCTCTTACTGTGTATCAGACCAAAAAAAAAAAAAACAGCTGCCAGCATGGAACTTATATTTAACATTGGACCCGATGGAAAAACTTCATTTTCATCAATTCCTCTGAAACTTCTGTGATACAAGTTCAACAAAACTTTACAGGAAATGATGCATTGAGAGTCCTTTACAAAGATTGCTCATTTGATGTATGGAAACAGAAAAGTCCTTTACAAATTTGTTCATTTCTGTCTGATCCGACAAAAAAAAACAGCTGCCAGTGGAGAACAAAAAAAAACCCTGCTATTAGGCATTTTGTCAGGTGAGCGAGGACAGAACTTAATTAAGCATTTTAACCTACCTTCATCATCAGCTCTGATACTATTGAAGCAAATTTAAGTAAATTGTAGTGGATGAGGTAGAAAAGGTGCTTTACAAATATTCCTCATTTCTTTCCTATTCTCAAAAACATGTGAGATAAGCATCTAGTTGTTACAATTAGCATTTGTTGCACGATTTGTTGCAACTTAAGGGGGTAGACCTGGAGTATGAGGAGATAACTCTGTTTATCACTTTTTTAATGCTTACACAAACAAATAGCATCATTACAATAGGTATGATCAAAAATTTTTCCACAGACCATATAAATATTCATTTTGTCACGAAAACAACCACCCAACATTCAGTTATTTATAATGAGTGCATTTTACTCTAAATTATTGCAATGCTATCCAAAGATAATGAAAATATTTAAAAGTCGGATTTCTTACAAGGGAAGTAATTTATAGCACAGATTCAGCAATTTCATATATTTTAACCCACTTTATTCTAAATTAAGAAAAAATGGGATGGTAGAATTTTCTAAAATTTTAATATATCTTACATATACTAATTTTCTATCTATTCTCCTAATTTTTATGCCCCCAGATCGAGGATCGGGTGGCATATTGTTTTTGTTCTGTCTGTCTGTCTGTCTGTTTGTCTGTGCGTCCGAAACTTTAACCTTGGCTATAACTTTTGAACTATATAAGGTAGACTTTTGATACTTTTCAAGTGTATAGGTTTAGTCAAGAGGAACATAAATATGCAAAAAAAAAATTAGGTCAAAGGTCAAGGTCAGAGGGTCAAAAAGGGGTAAAAATCGGAATCTGGGTGCATATGTAGTGTTTCACAAACACATCTTGTTTTTTGGTGAAAATTAAATGACAGATTTTTTTACGAGAAGTGTTTAATAATGATCAAAATAGAGTAAAATACTGCTCTGAATACCCATGTATTTCAGTTCAAACTAGTAAAATTTACTTTCATTATTCATGCTTGCTTTCACACATGTCTAAACTACAGAATTTTGCATTTTAAATGATTTTAAATCAAATACAAATTTAATTAGAGCCATTTTATACACCACAATCAAGTCCTGAATGGAGCTAATAAAATGAGGAAACAGGGTATCCTTGATGACCACAAGACATAGAACGGGTCTGTAAAAGATGTTGAAAATTGCTTTAAGTCGACATGAGCATGTGTACTTTTAATACTGAAAATATTTTTTAAAAAATAAACGAGTGGAAAATTTTAGGCTTCCCCGGGTCTACCCCCTTAAATGTTGCACTTGACATGGTCAAGTCAGCAAATTTAATGTTATTTACCTAGATTTCTTATTGTTGGAATATTGTACTAAACTTTTTTATCCACATAGAGATTCTGAAATGATTAGGACTTATCTTTGGTGATGTTCAGACCTGTTGGACACCCTTTTATCAAATGGTTAAGGAGTTTCAGTGGCCTATAAATCTTTTTCCATAAGACCTAATGTAAAACTATGAATCTAGTTGGAGGCGACCATGGCTCCTGCATTTAATGTTCAATGGGTTTTTGGAGCAGAAGCTCTAAAAGTGTCTAATGTTAAACTATGCTCCCATTTGTAGCTGTCTTGGGTGAAGTGCAACCGGCAATACACTTGTTTTGAAGGATTCCATACATTGGAACACGTTTAGTTCTGAGTGGTCAAGTAGTTTCAGATGAGATCTATACGTTTCCATCAAATTCTAAAGTTAAACATTAAGTTAAAGAACCTCTTTTTAAATGGCCCATCTCGGGACCATTCTGAATTAATTTGGTTCTCAACTTTCCAATAAAGGGTATAATCCCTGCTGGTGGCAGTTTTGGTCCATTGTTGTTATGTTTTGGTACTCGCTGGTATAGTAGTCTCCATGTGTTTTCCATGGCCTCAAAAAATCAAAAAGGGTCTATGATCTATGTTCTTGTCAGAACAGAATGCAAGTAGTCATCATGGGCTTGTATGGCTCATCTGGACCATTGCTGACAATTATATATCATGTATCATTAACATTCAGATCTGTATGACTTTGGTAAAGGGTTCAATGTCAAACTTCTTGCCATCCTGGATTTAGCTCAGACCTGTTGTACAAAATTTCTAAAGGGGACTACGCCATAATTATTGTGACCAAGGTTTGCAAGTGGTTTCAGAGACCAAAATCTTGTGGCAATCTTGGATACGACTGGGACCTGTGGGTCATCTTTTAAGGTACCATCTAACGATATTTGTTACAAAATTACAATCTAATTGGACTAGTAAGTTTAATAGAAAAGATCTTTGAATGAGCTTCCCCAGGTTTAATGTAAACTATTTCTTCCCCTAGTGGCCATGTTGCATCTGGTGCATGCAGACCTACAGGATACAAGGGCCACACAATGATTATTGGGTGAACAAATATGATTCGAATGGGCAAGGTTGGTCGCAGAGACAAAAATCTTATTATGCCTTTATGTTGAATTATATTCCCACTGGCGCGTTATCTTGAACGAGGTATGGACATAAGTCATAAGTCATAAAGCTTTATTTATAGTCGGTACAAGAATAAATACAAACATAAGCTCTGAAGAGCTTTTAAAACCGACATTTAAAACACAACACAAAATAACAATACACACATAGACATTATCATGCATACAACACATAAAAAGCATATCAAATAGCACATAAAATAGCGCACAAAAACCACAAGGAAACTTTCGATATTGTAATTAAAATGCAGCACAAATTAAATAACCTAATAAGCAAGCAGTAGTTAATGAAGCTAAAATAATAAAATGAAAATGTATGCCTAAAATACT
>MJUU01038715.1:5319-16474 GCA_002080025.1 Modiolus philippinarum | reverse complement strand
AAAAAAAATTTGGGCAGGGGTTCCCCTTATAAGCTATGTAATATATATTTCTCAAAATTCCTTATTTTTTATCAGAAAACTCAATTTTTCAACAACAAATATGCTTCTGGTTTTCTTTCCATGGCAACCAAGTGCTCTTTTGTCCATTGCAACTAATCTGAGACCCTTTCCAAAAAAAATTTGGGAAGGGGTTCCCCTTGTAAGCTATGTAATATATATTTCTCAAAATTCCTTATTTTTTATCAGAAAACTCAATTTTTCAACAAAAAATATGCTTCTGGTTTTGTTTCCATGACAACCAAGTGCTCTTTTGTCCATTGCAGCCAATTTCAGACCCTTTCCAAAAAAATTTGGGCAGGGGTTCCCCTTATAATCTAAGTAATACATATTGTTGTAATTAAAATACTTTTATCAACAGAAACTACTATTTTCCCAAAATTTCCATTTTTTTGGTATGGTTTCCATGGCAACGGTAGATATTTTGAAATTTCCAATGCTGTGGAACCCTTCTTTACATGACCCTCAACTTTCCCATGAAGTTTCATGGAGCTAGTGTTTCTAATTTTTGAGAAATAGTGAAAAATATGATGAAAATCATTCAAAATTTCATTTTCCCATAGGGTTACTATAGGACTACCCCACCCCTTTTTAATACCCAAAAAAGTACCCTTAATGGACCCCCCTTCAAAAAATTTTTAATGATTGCACATCTAGATACATAGGGCTAATATGCTACCAAGTTTGAAACCTCTAGGTCCAATGGTCTCTGAGATAGGACAACTTTATCCGGACGAGAATAAAGAAAGATGGAAGAATAATAATAATAAGAAACGCAACAAAAACAATAAGTCTCCCAAACTTCGTTTGGGAGACTTAATAATAATAATAATCAAAGAAACACAGCAAAAACAATAAGTCTCCCCAAACTTCGATTGGGAGACTTAATAACAAGTTATAACTGTGTTCGCAAGCGAAACACAAAAGTCTCCCAAACGAACCCCATATTGGATTTCTGGGCATTATAAAACCCCTTTTCAAAAAAACTGAGCAAGGGTTCCCGTTATAATTTACTGCATACAAATAGTTGAAATCAAAACATATCACACAACAGGAAACACATTTTTCTCAAAATAATAGCTTTTTGGCTCGGTTTCCATGGCAACAAAATGCTCCATTATCCATAACAATAAATTTCATACTTTTTCAAAAAAAAAAAAAAAATGGGCAGGGGTTTCCCTTATAACCTACATAATACATATAGCTGTAATGAAAATACAATTGTCAATAATAAATGTTTTTTCACAAAATTGCAATTTTTTGTATGGTTTCCATGGCAACAGTACTAATTTTGAAAATTATAGCATTTTGGCTTGGTTTCCATGGTAACCAAATGCTCCATTATCCATAACAATGAATTTCATACCTTGATTCAAAAAAAATTTGGGTAGGGGGTCCCCTTATAACCTTAATATTACATTATAGCTGTAATGAAAATACAATTATCAATAATAAATACGTTTTCTCAAAATTTCAATTTTTTTGTATTGTTTCCATGGCAACGGTAGTAATTTTGAAATTTCTAATTCTATGGGACCCTTTCTTACATGACAAACATCTTTCTAATGAATTTTCATGGAGTTGCAATTACTAGTTTTCAAGATACAGTGAAAAAATGGTGAAAAAAATTCAAAATTTCATTTTCCCATAGGGTTAACATGGAGGACCCCACCCCTATTTGAGCCCCCAAAAAGTACCCTAAATGAACCCCTATATGAAATGTTTTTGGATGTTGCACAACTAGATATATGAGGCTTACATCCTCCAAAGTTTGAAAGCTTTAAGTCAAATGGTCTCTGAGATCTGTTTCGGACAAGTTCACGCGGACGAGAATAAAGAAAGAAGAATAATAATAAGAAACGAAACAAAAACAATAAGTCTCCCAACTTCGTTTGGGAGACTTAATAATAAAAATAAGAAACACAGCAAAAAAAATAAGTCTCCCCAAACTTCGTTTGGGAGACTTAATAATAATAAGAAACACAGCAAAAACAATAAGTCTCCACAAACTTCGTTTGGGAGACTTAATAACAAAGAAACGGACCAAAAACAATATGTCGTCCCGACTACGTCTGGGGCGACATAATAATCAGAAGAAACGTAGAATAACAACATGTCACCCCGACTACGTCTGGGGTGACATAATTAAGGAGGCTCACTCCTGAATGATGTTCATTATATCGAGGAGTTATTGAAATCTATTTAAATATTGATTAAGCTCTGTAGACTTAATTAAATGGTAAAAAGAAATGCATGTATATAGGTCAGTGTGCTTTTATCTGTTTTATCGGAGATAGAAGACTTAAAAATTTGGCGAGAGATGGATTTTTGTGGATTTTCCCTTAGTTTAACATCGAGACTACTATAAAGTATTATCTGTCTAAAAGCTAGGAAGATATAACAAGAATTTTCTGAAACTTTGTCAGGTGTCCTAATTTGACCATTGCAAGACATTTATGAAATAAAAATGGGGTACGTGTGAAAAATTCTTACAGTCATTAAAATGGAAAAAAACAGAGGAGTTCCAAAATCTGACAGAATTTCAAAAATATAATGCGTTAGCCACCTCAAAGAAACAACTTGTAGGATTTAACTTTACTTTTATTCTAAATTTTGCTATAAATTTCAAGTCAAATTAGTTTTTTCTATTTCTTGAGCATCGAATATGATATATTTGGCGTTTATATAGTAAGTGCAATTTAAAACTAAATGCGGCGTATTATAATAACATATGAAAACGTCTGTATATGGACAACATCTCCATCATAAAATAAACCTTATATATAAACCCATTGAGTATCTTACAGAATCTCGTGCTCGGACCATTTTCCATTCTAATTAGAAAACCAAACAAGTTATTGACAATTTTTTTTTTCATGAATGACAAAATACGACTCACGTTTATGAAAAAATGAACACAACAGTTTTGTTCTCAATGGCGGAAACTGGCAGAAAAGTGGCAATTTGAGGATTAGAACAACTTCAATGACTTTTAATGACGCTTTTTAAAACACAAATGTTATTATAGCATTAATAAATGAGTATTTTCATGCGCTCAAGGTTTTGTAATAAGCCTGTTATGAACCATAGTGTCATGGGTGAACTTTAGACTGACGGTTCGGTTCACATTTACTTTAATAGACTGATAAGCAAATGTAACTGCATGTAAAATAGTTTTCTTGAAATTTGATGAAACAAAACTGCAATGCGATATGATCTTGTATTAATGGTGACTTAAAATCCTGTAAAATTTGAATGAATTCTGACCAGCGGTTTCTGAGGAGTTGCGTCCACAAGATTTGCCATTGTATAACAATGTGGAAATAATCAAAGTCCCATAACTCCAACCAGGCTTGGGGTAATCGTAATCGTTAATCGTAATCAGCTGTAATCGATTACATTTATGTAATCAAGCTCTTTTTAGATTACTTGTAATTGTAATGTAATCAATTACAGCTTAAAAATATGAGTAATCATGATTACATTTTGATTACTTTATGATTACTCAGTCAGTGATAGTAACATTTACATCAAATATACAAGATATATATTCTATGTCATACATACTATCATGTGAAATGTAAGAAATTTATTCTTAATAAAATCACAATAAATATGTTACTGAGTAAGTTCTTACCTAATTTGAAATATATAAATATCAATTAGAACATATGACAATCAATCAGATCTCAACCTCTTCCAGTTGAAATTAGTTCCATCCTTCTTCAAATTTTTGACATTTTGAATTTGAAAGGGAAGAAACTGGTGTGAGATGCACATAATTAGAATATTTACTTTCAAAAATTAAATTTGCAAACTTTTAGAGAAATAAAATTCACTTGTATTCCTTCAATAATTGATTATCCCTTTCAGTTTCAAGCGATTAAATTAAAGACAATAACAATGACAAGCTAATAATTGTAATAAAAACAAGTAGATGTCAACTAAATAAACAAAAAATAAATTGTCAATACTAATTAGTGTAAAATACTGGATATACAATTGTCATATTTTAACAATAATTTCAAAACAATTTCTTAATCAAGTCTGTATTTGTGAATAGTGAAACATTGAGATATATATTATTTTCAAGTTGACATAGACACAGCTTTTATGAAAATATTGTTGTATCAACCATGAAAAAAAATACTTCGTAGTTTTGTCCTGAGCTGTATTTGATATAACTTATTATTCGGATTTCGTTTGGACTATGCATTTGGAACATTTTTTGAAATTATTGATTTCCATTGGTTGGGTTCTAGTGCTGCTGATGAGGAATAAATTTCCGAAATGGCAATTCAGCTCATTAAAATTATTGCAGTTGGAGTTAACATATGTGTTATGGTCTCATGTTCATTTACTCCATATCCTTTCGTTAAATATTCAACAAAATCAACATATGAACACTGCAAAAAATATCATATCTAAATTCATGAATCAGTTGATACAATTGTGTGACCAATTTGTTCAACACCTACATTAACATGAAGCAAAAATGTAAGGCCTAAATAAGTTATGTGTTTGGGGAAACATGGTTTTTAAAGTCAGGGAGGGTAGGAAGGGAAAAAAATTACAATGCTGTAATGGGGATTTAATAGTACTTGTTGTTAAATATGTTTTAGGCCTAAGCAGTGACTGACTTTTTGTCCTGTGACTTTTGTCCACAAATGTAAAAATATCGATTGTGACTTTTTGTCCTAGGAGATTTGTGACTTTCTGTCCTGTGACTTTTTGTCCTGTGACTTTCTGTTTACCATGACCACTGTGGTATTGTTGTAATAATTGTTACCTTCCAATATTTTCAACACAAGTATCTGGCATTAGTTTAAGAATTAAACTCAAAATATAAAATGCTTAGCCTGAATGATTTGTTTCTGAACAATTTTGACCTACTCATAAAAAGTTTAAACAAAAATTGCTACAGCAATTTACCTTTGTATGTGTAAGTGTATGTTTAAGCAATGATCTCTGTTTCAACAGGCACTGATATCTATCAAAGACATATGTTTTCATAAGTAATCACTTGTAATCATGATTACAAAAGAGGAAAGTAATGTATTGTAATCAATTACAAATAAAAAATGCTGTAATTGTAATGTAATTGATTACATATTCAAAGCAAAGTAATTGTAATGTATTCAATTACATTTGAAAGTAATCGACCCCATCCCTGAATTAGGATGGAACAAAACACACTAAGTAGATTTGACTCAGCCATGATGGACTTAGGGTGGGACAAAACACAGAAAGTAGGTGGGACATAGCCAGGATGGACTTAGGCTAGGACAAAATACAGTTAGTAGATGGGATTCAGCCATAATGGACTTAGATGTGACAAAACTTACTTAGTAGTTGGAACTCAGCCATGATGGAATTGGGATGGATGTGACAAAACTTACTTAGTAGTTGGAACTCAGCCATGATGGACTTAGGATGGGACAAAACACAGCTAGTAGATGGACTTGGCCAGGATGGACTTTGGATTGGACAAAACACAATAAGTAGATGAGACTTGGCAAGGATGGACTTAGGCAGGGACAAAGTGCAGTTAGTAGATGGGACTTGGCCAGGGTGGACTTAGGCTTGGATAAAACACAGTTGATAAATTGAACTTGGCCATGATGGACTTAAGCTGAGACAAAACACAATAAGTAGAGAGCACTTGGCCAGGATGGACTTAGGCTGAGACAAAAGACAATAAGTAGAGAGCACTTGGCCAGGATGGAATTGAGTTGTGACAAAACTTGGTAAGTAGAGGGCACTTGGCCAGGATGGAATTGAGTTGTGACAAAACTTGGTAAGTAGAGAGCACTCGGCCAGGATGGAATTGAGTTGTGACAAAACTTGGTAAGTAGAGAGCACTTGGCCAGGATGGAATTGAGTTGTGACAAAACTTGGTAAGTAGAGGGCACTCGGCCAGGATGGAATTGAGTTGTAACAAAACTTGGTAAGTAGAGGGCACTTGGCCAGGATGGAATTGAGTTGTGACAAAACTTGGTAAGTAGAGAGCACTTGGCCCGGATGGAATTTAGTTGTGACAAAACTTGGTAAGTAGAGGGCACTTGGCCAGGATGGAATTGAGTTGTGACAAAACTTGGTAAGTAGAGAGCACTTGGCCAGGATGGAATTGAGTTGTAACAAAACTTGGTAAGCAAATGCTTTACTTGGTTGGATTTAACTGCTAATAAGATATCAGGTAAAAACAGGTTATGTTGGTGAGGGCAACATCAGATTATATAGACAGATTTAGCAGTGATAAGTATACACATTAGTAATGGATGTCTGTTATCCTGCATATTCCTCAGTAAAACTCAATAGAATACTGGTCAGTTTGCTTTGCATGTTATGTCTTTAAACTAGATTTAAACAAGGATGATTAATTTCATTTGATCAATGAAACAAATTCCAATACCCTCTGAATCTTGTCTTACCTATTGGTAATAGAAACAGGTGTTTTATACGACTACCCCCATCAGTTGAGCCAAATCTATTCTTCATTTCAGCTGATTTTTTTTATATCTGTATGTGTACTAATCAATCAGTTTTCCCATTGTAGATGATTGAGGATACCAATGGAGACAAACCAGAATCAGATGGGGAAGATACTAAACCTTTAGACAAAAAAGCAATCAAATCATTGTTAAAAAAGTAAGTATTCATCTGTTATTAATAATGTTTTATGAAAAAGGGTGTCCTGATTGCTCTTTCTAGGAGAAATGTCTCTTTTGAACTTGGAAAGATCCAAATATTTACTGAAATAGTTTTTTCTGCACATTTACTGAACCAAAAAGTTACTGAAACAGTTTTCCTGCACAACAGCTCTTAAACCGATCGACTGTTTTCCTGCACAACAGCTCTTAAACCAATCGACAGAATTTCATCATACATTGTAGTTTGCCATTTTCAAACCCTAAACAATTTTAAATTATTTTACATTGTATTAATAGTTTATCAGTAATTTGTATGAATTTTCTTTAATCTACAGAGACTGATAATCTCAGTATCACCGAACTGGACATAATCACGAAATTATTAGGTCACTGTGAAGGCTTCACATGCGGGTTGCTATGCTAACGTCATATTTTTATGCCCCCGCCGCTAGGCGGTCGGGGGCATTAAGGTTTACCCTGATCCGTACGTCCGTCCGTACGTCCATCTTTTTGGTTTCCGGATGATAACTTGAGTATCCTGCATCGGATCAAAACCAAACTTGGTCACATGCTTACTTATCACATGAGACAGAACCCTATCGATTTCCAGGTTGTTACCCCCAAGGTCAAGGTCACAGTTGCTAAAAATAGACTAAAATTTCAATGAAATTTTGGTTTCCGGATGATAACTTGAGTATACTACATAGGATCAAAACCAAACTTGGTCACATGCTTGCTTATCACCTAAGACGGAACCCTATCGATTTCCCGGTTGGTACCCCCAAGGTCAAGGTCACAGTTGCTAAAAATAGACTAAATTTTCAATAAAATTTTGGTTTCCGGATGATAACTTGAGTATACTACATCTGATCAAAAGCAAACTTGGTCACATGCTTACTTATCACCGAAGACAGGACCCTATCGATTTCGAGGTTTGTACCCCCGAGGTCAAGGTCACAGTTGCTAAAAATAGACTAAAATTTCAATAAAATTTTGGTTTCTGGATGATAACTTGAGTATACTACATCGGATCAAAACCAAACTTGGTCACATGCTTGCTTATCACCCAAGACGGAACCCTATCGATTTCTGGGTTTGTACCCCAAAGATCAAGGTCACAGTTGCTAAAAATAGACTAAAATTTCAATAAAATTTTGGTTTCCGGATGTTAACTTGAGTATACTACATCAGATCAAAACCAAACTTGGTCATATGCTTTCTTATCACCCAAGACAAAACCCTATTGATTTCTGGGTTGGTACCCCCAAGGTCAAGGTCATAGTTGCTAAAAATAGACTAAAGTTTCAATAAAATTTTGGTTTCTGGATGATAACTTGAGTATACTACATCTGATCAAAACCAAACTTGGTCACATGCTTACTTATCACTGAAGACAGAATCTTATTCATTTCCAGGTTGGTACCCCTAAGGTCAAGAACACAGTTGCTAAAAATAGACTAAAATTTCAATAAAATTTTGGTTTCCGGATGATAACTTGAGTATACTACATCGGATCAAAACCAAACTTGGTCACTTGCTTGCTTATCACCCAAGACGGAACCCTATCGATTTCTGGCTTGGTACCCCCAAGGTCAAGGTCACAGTTGCTAAAAATAGACTAAAATTTCAATAAAATTGGTTTACAGATGATAACTAGAGTATACTACATCGGATCAAAACCAAACTTGGTCACGTGCTTGCTTATCACCCAATACAAAAGCCTATTGATTTCCAGGATGGTAGCACCAAGGTCAAGGTCACAGTTGTTAAAAATAGACTAAAATTTCAATAAAATTTTGGTTTCCGAATGATTACTTGAGTATTCTGCATCTGATCAAAACCAAACTTGGTCACTTGCTTACTTATCACTATAGACATAATCCCATAGATTTTAGCGTTGATACCCCCAAGGTCAAGGTCACAGTTGCTAAAAATAGATTAGTATTACATATAAGACTGTTTCTCAGATTATTTGTTGGAACTACACATTATATCAAAACCAAACCAGTTCCAGTGCCTATTTATCACAGGAGAAAGATCCTTTTTTATAATATTTGATATATATATTGTACATAGTTATGCCTTTAATAATTTAAGAGTTTTGATTGCAAGGAGGCGGGGGCATCCGTGTCCCATGGACACATTCTTCCATTTTTTACTATTTGTCATGTTCATACGCGTAATACGTTGAATGAAGAATCCATAAAAAATATTGCAATTAACAATAGATTAAATGTGCTAAAATAAAAATTTCAGTTTTGTTTTCCATTTAATATGCAGTTTTATTTATCATTTCATGAATTACCGATAAAAGAAATATAGGACATTTTGTCTTTGATACAGACTTTATCATGGCGTAACGCATCAAGCTCGCTTGATACTGGCCGTGATAAAGTCCGTATCAAAAACAAAATGTCCTATATTCCATATATAACCGTTTATGTGAGGACATTTGGTTTGCAAGCCTGCTCACCTTGCTTTACTTTGGATAATCTCTGATTCTCTCAATAGACCTATTGCAATCGTTTGAACTGAAAGGTATTTTCCGGTTACTGACTTTGTTCCGTTCTTTAAAATTTTCACTTAAGAGGAAGTAAATCAATCAAAATCAAGATCATGTGACACCGGACAAGTCATCAGATTTACAGAGGAAACCCGTATAAATTGGTACCCTGGTACATGAAATCTATTGAGAAATATCAAGCAAAACAAAAAGGTATATAAAAGGTCTTTTATTATTTTTATTACCGTACTTGACGTAATAAGCGCCCAGGGCTCTTAGAAAGTTAAAAAAAACAGGGACATTTAATTGAATCAGCAAAATTAGAATTTATGCATGTCCGCAACCATCATTATAAGAAACGTAACTAACATTTGCCATTTTGAGGTTGGAAAGGGGAGCTTGTACATTTTGACTTTGAAATACTGTGAAGGGGGGGGCTTATTGGAGCGAGGCTCTAACTAGGTCTAATGCGGTATTTTTACAAAGTTCACCGAAGATGAAGTTTTGAAACTGTACAGGTCAAGAAACATAAATTTTGCAATTTGTTTACTTTACATTTGGAGTGCAGAGTTTGTCATATCTAGAGTGTCAAATCTGGAGTCATTCAGGAACTCAATGTTAATGGCAAATGGACTATTGACCTATTTCAAGCTTTATTGATAATATTTATCTTATATATTGAATTTTACTTTTTATTCTTTCTTTTACAGAAAAATTACAAGAGAACAACATATGAAGAAAATAAGACATAAGAATTATTCTCATGCACAGGACAAAAAATTTAAAATGAAGCACAAACACAATTTTACTGGCAGAAAAAATAAAAATAAATAAATAATACAAAAGCTTATTTCCATATATTACCTCCATTTTGTGTGTCATTGCAAGAACAGTTTTTGCAACAAATATCTGAATTAATTTTTTATGCAACTCAAAAAAAAATTAGGTTGTGTTATGGTATGGTGTTTTAGTCATTGTCGTCATGTCTGTAGACACTTGTGTTTTTGGTCAATTACTTTAGTTCTGGTTGAACAATCCTTATGAAATTTTAACACAATTTTACTTGTCACAAAAAGAAGGCAGGGATTTGTTGTGCTGATTTTGGCCCTACTATTTTAAAAATCTGCCAATTTGGGCATTTTCATATATATGGCCCTATAATATTCATTTAATATCAAATTTTGGTCAGTGTTCTTTCAGGGTGTTCTGCAGGAAATATCCATTCTGGATATCTACAGATTTCATGTCACATGTACAATTCATTGGATTTCAATGCTATTTTTGTTGTAGGTCCCTCTTGTTAGCTTTCTGTGCTATAGACGAATTTCCAATTTCAATTTATGAATGAATTGCCCCAATTGACCTGGGATCAATCGGAGTAAATTGCATCACGTAACATTGTGACGTCCAAAAATCTATATTGTGACGTCAAAATTTTCCGGGAAAATTCACCAATTGGAAACTCGTCTATTGCAAAGTATATAGCATAGCTCTTACTCAACGAAAAATTCATTTATTGGTTCT
Organism: Modiolus philippinarum; assembly: GCA_002080025.1. Lineage (NCBI taxonomy): Eukaryota > Metazoa > Mollusca > Bivalvia > Mytilida > Modiolidae > Modiolus > Modiolus philippinarum. The sequence continues at coordinate 5,740 of MJUU01038715.1, read as the reverse complement.
CAGGCCTTTCCACATCTAGCTGGAGGCTTGAAAAAAGCCGCTCATTGACCCTGTTTTTTTTTTTTTTTTGGCCATTTTAATAAATAAAAATTTAAATCACCTCCCTCACTACATTTTTGGTGGTTTTTACAATGTAAAAAGCTGCTTCATTTATTTTTTTGTCAAATAAATAGATAAAAAAATCACCTCACTCCCTCATCAGTTTCAATGAAAAAATGAACCAATTAACTAACTTTGTATGGCCTTACTGCTTTTGAGCTATTAAGGGGTCAAAATGGCCTAAATTGCAATAGTTCAAAATGTTTAAAAAAAATTTAATCTATTTTTAGTGGGGTTTGTTTCGTTTAACTCCTTTGAACATAACGTTTCACTTGTATGCCAACAGATTTGGCATAGCTTTTACTGTGTATCAGACCAAAAA
>MJUU01038713.1:92439-112332 GCA_002080025.1 Modiolus philippinarum | reverse complement strand
TCCGTTGTCGGTTGTTGGTCTGTCCGTTAACTTTTCACATATTCATCTTCTCTTCTGAAACCACTGAGGCAAATTCAACCAAACTTTACAGGTATGATGTATGGAAGGTCCTTAACAAAGATTGCTCATTTTGTTAAGATCCGACAAAAAACATGGCCGCCAACTTAGATTTAACATTGAACCCTATGGGAAAAAATCACATTTTCATCTCCTCTGAAACCACTGAAGCAAATTCAACCAAACTTTACAGGAATTATGTACTAAAGGTTCTTAACAAATATTGCTCATTTCTTTCCAATCCAATAAAAAACATGGCCGCCAGCGCTTAATTTAGATTTAACATTGGATCCTATGGGAAAAATCACATTTTCTTCTTCTCCTCTGAAACCACTAAAGCAAATTCAACCAAACTTTACAGGAATTATGTACTAAAGGTCCTTAACAAAAATTGCTCATTTCTTTCCAATCCGATAAACTGGCTGCCAGTGCGGAACTTAAGTTTTACATTGGACCCTATGGGAAAGATCAAGTGAAACTACTAACAGTGTGGGAACTCACCGCTCGCCAACTCGCCAAAAGCGAGTAACATTCTCATTTGGTGAGTGCCAAGAACTCCATACTCGCCAGTTTGGCGAGTGGAACTTTTGAGGCAAGTTTCCGGTCATGAGATATGTCCGGTAAAGTATTCTTTGGGTCTTTAATAAAATCAATGAAACTGCCCTACGCATCAGGTTTTCCCCTGGGAAAAAATTTGTAAATCAATATCCATCAAGCAATTGTTTTGAAGAGTCTATTTTAATTAGCCAATCAAAATAATTGTATTATCTCCCTTTGAAATTGTCATGCGCAGATCAAAGAAAAGTTACTTTCGATTTCTAGCGTTGCTGGAAACCATGTGGTTGCTGTCTAAATATAGCGTGAATTTCGATGTTTATAACATTTCAATGTTTAGAAACTACATGTACCAACTTAGCCGCGAAATTGTGAAAAAAGGCAACCAAAATTAAATCAGAAGTTTTTGTTGAAGTAGCGTTAGACATTGTGCATAATTGACATTCCTGAGAACAATCTATGTTTGATCATATTTGGTTTTGGTACACCATCCAATTGATTTCATCTGATAAAGCATGGGATGATTTTTTTACTAAAATTATTCTCCTTTTTGCCGAACGGGACCTTTTGCTGAGTTTAACCCACTTGATAAACTGCAAAATTTGGCTAGTTTAAAGGGAGTTTGGGGAACTGTAAGTAAAATACACTCGCAGGTTTAACATTGGACCCTATGCCAAAAAAATCAGATTTTCATCTTTTCCCCTGAAACCACTAAAGCAAATTCAACCTAACTTTACAGGTATTATGTACTAAATGTCCTAAACAAAGATTGCTAATTTCTGTTCGATCTGACAAAAAACATGGCCACGAGCACGGAACTTAAGTTTAACATTGGACCTATGGGAAAAAACACATTTTCATCTTCTTCTCTGAAACCACTGTGGCAAATTCAACCAAACTTTTCTGGAATTATGAGCTAAAGGTCCTTAACGTAGATTGCTCATTTCGTTCCGATCCGATAAAAAACGTGGTGGCCAGTAGAGAGCTTAGGTTTAACATAGGACATTATGAGAAAATCACATTTTTATCTTCTCCTCTAATACCACTGAAGCAAATTACATATCTTCTCCTCTGTTACCACTGAAAAACAAAGATTGCTCATTTTGTTCCAATCGGATAAAAAACATGGATGCCAGTGCGGAACTTAGGTATCACATTGGACCCTATGGGGAAAATCACATTTTCATCTTCTCCTCTGAAATCACTGAAGCAAATTCAACCAAACTTTACAGGAATTTTGTCCTAAAGGTCCTTCATTTTGTTCCAATCAGATAAAAACATGGATCTAGACAGTAGTGCGGAACTTAGGTTTCACATTGGACCTTATGGGGAAAATCACATTTTCATCTTCTCCTCTGATACGACTGCAGCAAATTAAACAAAATTTTACAGAAATGATGTACTGAAATCCTTAACAAAGATTGCTCATTTCATTTTAATCCGACAAAAAGCATGACTGCTAGTGCGGAACTTAAGTTTAACATTGGACCCTATGGGAAAAAACACATTTTCATCTTCTAATCTGAAACCACTGAGGCAACTTCAACCAAACTTTTCTGGAATTATGTACTAAAGGTCCTTAATATAGATTGCTCATTTCGTTCCAATCGGATAAAAAACATGGTGGCCAGTGTATAACTTAGTTTATGGGAAAATCGCATTTTCATCTTCTCCTCTGAAACCACTGAAGCAAATTAAACTAAACTTTACAGGAATGATGTACTAAAGGTCCTTAAGGTAGATAGACACTGTTGCGCTGCGCAATTCAATCGCGCATTTGAAAAATACAGAGTCGGAAGCGGGTAAAGCGTGATTTGCAGGCCGGAACAGCGATTTGACATCTTTTCCTTTGTGACGTCATAATGGATTGACAGATGTAAAACGTCATATTTTGCNAAAAAACACATTTTCATCTTCTAATCTGAAACCACTGAGGCAACTTCAACCAAACTTTTCTGGAATTATGTACTAAAGGTCCTTAACATAGATTGCTCATTTTGTTCCAATCGGATAAAAAACATGGTGTCCAGTGTATAACTTAGTTTTAACATAGGACCCTATGGGAAAATCGCATTTTCATCTTCTCCTCTGAAACCACTGAAGCAAATTAAACTAAACTTTACAGGAATGATGTACTAAAGGTCCTTAACATGATTGCTCATTATGTTCCAATCGGAAAAAAAAACATGGACGCCAGTGTGGAACTTAGGTTTCACATTGCACCCTATGGGGAAAATCACATTTTCATCTTCTCCTCTGAAATGACCGCAGCAAATTGAACAAAATTTTACAGAAATGATGTACTGAAGATTCTCTACAAAGATTGCTTATTTCATTATTGTCCAATAAAAACATGGCCGCCAGTATGAAACTTGGATCTAATATTGGACCCTATGGGAAAAATCAGATTTTCATCTTCTCCTCAGAAATTGCTGAAGCAAATTCAACCAAACTTTACAGGAACAATGTACTTAAGGTCCTTAAAAAGATTGCTCATTTCATTTTAATCTGACAAAAAAACATGGCCGCCAGCTCAGAACTTAGATTTAACATTGGACCCTATGGGAAAAATAAGATTTTCATCTTTTCCTCAGAAATCACTGAAGCAAATTCAACCAAACTTTACAGGAATTATGTCCTATAGGTCCTTAACAAATATTGCTTATTTCCTACAGATCCAATAAAAAACATGCCCACCAGCAAGAGACATAGTTTAACATTGGACCCTATAGGAAAAATCACATTTCCATCTTCTCCTTTGAAACCACTGCAGCAAATTCAACCAAAATAACAGAAATGGTGTACTGAAGGTCATTAACAAAGATCACTCATTTCATTCTGATGCGTATAAAAACATGGGGCCAGCCAGGATCATATTTTATCATTGGAGCCTATGGGAAAATCATACCTTTCATCATCTGTCATGTGCTATTTGTTCCTTCATTATATTTGTTCCAAAAGGAAAAAGTATTATGGAATAATTGTTCCAATGGAACAAATATTATAATATTTGTTCCTAACAGAATAAACGTTATATAACAATTGTTCCAAAAGGAAGAAATATTATGACAATGTTTATAATATTTGTTCCAAAGGAACTTTTGTTATAAGGAACAAATATACGTTGACACATCTTCTCTAAAACTATTGAAGTAAATTTAACTTAACTGTATTGAAATGATGTATAGAAGGTCCTTTGCAATGATAATTCATTTCAATAGTATCAGACAAAAAAACATGGATGCCAACAGAGAACATAGCTAAACATTAGACATTGGTAAAAACATTATTATTTGGTCATGTATTTCAAAGAAGTATTTTGTCACAGTCTTCCCGAAATACATTTGAAATTTGGTGGACATTCGGTCCGGCAGTCCCTTATGGCATATCGGACCGACCAGAAGGTCATCGGACCAAAAGTTTCCATACATTTCCTATTATCGGCGATTTCCGGAAAATCGTCATGTTTTTTCCGATATCGGTTTGTTAATAAATTCATCAATAGAATGAAAAAATACTCAAAAGATATGATTTACCGTCATCGGCAGAAATACTAGAACACCCTCCTACAAAGAATTACTGGAAAACTCTGACGAAAAAGGCTATAACTCAATTCTGGGAAAAAGTTTGGACAGAAGAGGCTCATTCAAAATCAGCGTTAAAATATCTACAAATTCAAGAAAATCCAATTGGAAATCCACACAATATTTTACACAGCGTAAAAAAACAAAAATTTGATATACAAAAGGCAGAAATTAAACTCAGGTTAATCACAGACACTTACATGTTACAATATCATCAGTCTAAATTTAGCTGGAAATTGGTATTACCAAACTGCAAATTATGTGGATATGGAGTAGAAGACAGGGAACATCTCCTACTACATTGTCAAGCTTTAGAAGCTATTAGAGGAATACATATGGAATTTCTATGTAAAGCTATAGAAGAGATTAGGGGGTGGGGGGGTGGTACACAGGTTCTGCACGAAATACTCAACTAATGATCTAACCAAAATAGAGCGAATAACACAGAGCTACTGCTTTGCACTTCACCGAAAGCTAGTTGAATTGATGAAGAACATTATATAATAGAAAACATTAAATGCTATGACTATTATATCAGTATTCTATACATTAACTTTTTGCTATGCCAAGCAATTGGCTTTGAAGAAATTTTAGAACATTTTAAGCCAAGTGATTTTATCTTTTATGGACAATTCGTATTTTAAAGGGAAAATTGTTCTTTTCACAAGAATTTTACTTTTTAATGACATTTTGCAATTTTAACAACGATTGCGTGAATAGCTGAAGAACCAAGAAATAGAGTTTATGTACATACAGTCAAACCTGTCTTATGTGACCTTCCAGGGGAACCTCAAAATAGGGTCACATAAGACAGGAGGTCTCTTAATACAGGTTCAATTTACATTAAGAAAGCACTATGAAGGGATATTAAAATTAGAATCATATAAAACAGGTTTTTGCTAAATAGAGGTGGTCGCTAAGACAGGTATGACTGTATGTTTTTATTGATTCAATAGAATGGATTGAACACTTTAAATACATTAATATTAACTTTTACCGGGAAACAGACATTTTTAATATAGTGACTGTAAATACGTTTTTTAAAGCTACTAATGTATCGTTTATAAGCCACTAATCACACTATTTTAAGTAACTTTTACTCATTGTGTATATATTTTTAAGATTGTGTAACGGATAGGGCTAGGTCAGGGCAAAAGCTTTTATCCTTAATTGTAGTGCTCCGGAAGACGGAGGATTATACCTGTACAAGACAAGACAAGACAAGACAATACTTATCACTTCCTGTTTGGAATGTTTTTATATGAGCGGTAGTCATTTTTACCACAATTTTATCAATTTGACGAAAGATTCTTAACAGGATATGTTAGCGGTAACAAAATAAAGTCTCAAATCTACCAGATGATTGTCATTTTTGCAGCCTGAAACATCATTCCCAGTGGTTTAGCCCAAGAACAATGTCGGACATTCGGACCGACACTTTACAAATTTTTACCGGTCCTTCTGCCAGATATGTCAGTTTTGTCCGTCGGACCGATTTGTCAGGTGAGTGATACAGGCTCAGTCTCTGAGCCTCTCATTAGGATATTGTTGTCACTTCTGTACATAACCGTATAACAAAAGTCATCCTTGATCTAGAAGCAAGTGAAAATTGGCGATAACTGGTACACTTCGATAACTGGTACTCAACCAGTAATATTATATGAACCTGTTTTATGCTCCCTATCCCTATTATCAGTGTATTTGTGCATTTGGACATGTGTTCTTTCAATATTGCATGCACCTATGAAAAAAATTACAACAGCTGACACTAAAAGTGATAACCTTTTGCATTTGACCTCAAAATACTTTTGTTTACAAATGTATGATAACAAGGCATGTGCTAAAAAGAAGAAATCTGATTGGTCTATTTTTTCACATGTAACCCAATTACCGGTGTATAGAGAAATAAGCTCAAACAGAAGGTATTTACTGGACGTTTGAGGCCATGTGAGCTTTTGCCATCACTATGCGTCCGTTGTCCGTCCTTCTGTCTGTCTGTCAATAATTTGTTAAAATGATCAGCATGATGAGATCTACTTACTGTGCAATTTTGAAGAAAATCTGAAACCCATCTACGAGTTATAGCCCTTTTTCCGTAAAATTTTCAAAAGTTGTGCATTTTTTAGTTCGCCTCAACGAAGTTGAGGGGGACTATTGGAGTACCCCCGGCGTCCGCGTCTACGTCTACGTCTACGTCCGCGACCGCATTTGGGTATATATCTCTGCAACGATACATGGTAGGGTCATCAAACTTTGTATGCAGGTGCATCTTGGGCTATCTCACAGCCTACAAGAAAATTGGGTCTCTCTGACCTATATTTTCCGCTTGAACAACTTACATTCAAGTTTACATCCGAGTTCAGATCTCAGTCACTTTACATGGTAGGATCATGTAACCTTGCATATGCATGCATCTCTGATGGCAGGTCAGCATCCAGGCAAAATTAGGTCACTTTGACCTATATTTTCCGCTTGAACGACTTACATTCAAGTTTACGTCCGAGTTCAGATCTCAGTCACTATACATGGTAGGATCATGTAACCTTGCATATGCATGCATCTCTGATGGTAGGTCAGCATCCAGGCAAAATTAGGTCACTTTGACCTATATTTTCCACTTGAACGACTAACATATAAGTTTATGTCCGAGTTCAGATCTCAGTCACTATACATGGTAGGATCATGTAACCTTGCATATGCATGCATCTCTGATGGTAGGTCAGCATAAAGGCAAAATTAGGTCACTTTGACCTATATTTTACGCTTGATTTATTTACATTCAAGTTTTCGGATGAGTTCAGATCTCAGTCACTATACATGGTAGGATCATGTAACCTTCCATATGCATGCAACTCTGATGGTGTATCAGCATCCAGGCAAAATTAGGTCACTTTGACCTATATTTTACGCTTGATTGATTTACATTCAAGTTTTCGGACAAGTTCAGATCTCAGTCACTACACATGGTAGGATCATGTAACCTTGCATATGCATGCATCTCTGATGGTTGGTCAGCATCCATGCAAAATTAGGACACCTCGACCTATATTTTATGCTTGAATGATTTACATTCAAGTTTTAGGACGAGTTCAGATCTTAAGTCACTATACATAGTAGGATCATGTAACCTGGCATATGCATATAACTCTGATGGTAGATCAGCATCCAGACAAATTCAGGTCACTTTGACCTATATTTTCCGCTTGATTGATTTACATCCAAGCTTTCGGAAGAGTTCAGATTTCAGTCATTTTACATGGTAGGATCATGTAACCTTGCATATGCATCCATCTCTGATGATAGATCAGCATCCAACATTGACCTATATTTTTACATTCAAGTTTTTGGACAAGTTCAGATCTCAGTCACTGTACATGGTAGGATCATGTAACCTTGCATTGGCATGCATCCCTGATGGTACATCAGCATCCAGGCAAAAGTAGGTCACTTTGACTTATGTTTTACGCATGAGTGATTTATCTCCAAGTTTTCAGGGAAGTTCAGATCTCAGTCACTATACATGGTAGGATCATGTAACCTAGCTTAGGCATGCAAATGTGATGTCAACATCCAGTCAAAGTTATGGGACAAAGTGCCATAACGAGGTGAACTCTGTAATCGTTGATTATCTGTTTTATTTTTTATTATACGACCGCAAAAAAATTTTTGAGGTCGTATATTGGTATGATACTGGCAGCGTCGTCGTCGGCGTCGTCGTCGGCGTCGTCATTGTCGGCGTCGTCGGCATCTGTAGACTCTTCGTTTCCGTGCGATAACTTCAGTTCTAGTTGATCAATCCTTATGAAATTTTAACATAATGTTGCTTGTCACAAAAGGAAGGTTAGGATTGGTTTTGGGTATTGTGGCCCCACCCGTTTTTTTTAAAAAGGGCCAAAAAGGGCCAAATTAGGTGTTTTCATATATTGGGCTGTTGAATATTTATTATTTATCGGATTTTGATGGAGTTTCTTTCAGTGTGATCTTTAGGAAATTTGGAATCAGAGGTATGTCAACGGATTTCATGTCACATGTACCGTTAATGAGATAAATGGGGGAAATCTCAAAAATCTATTTTTTTCATTTTTTGTCCGATTTTGATGCATTTTTTTTCATTAGATTCCTTATGAAAAATTAATATGGTACTCAACTTTTATATTTTTGGTAACTTATTTCCTTTTCGAGCTATGAGGGCCGAACGGGGCCAAAATTGCAAATTTGCTGATTACCTGAAATTTTTATTTTTCAACGGATTTCGATGGGATTTTTTTCTTTGAATTCCTCTTGATATAAGCTTTCAGTGGTATGTCAGCGGATTTTGTGTAGCTTTTACCGTTTCCGAGCTACAAGGGGTGAAAGGGGCCAAACATTGCAAATTTTTGAAAAATGTGAAATCTTTAATTTCCATCGGATTTCGATGGGATTTTTTTCTTTGAATTCTTCTTGATATAAGCTTTCAGTAATATGTCCACGGATTTTGCGTTGCTCTTACTGTTTCCAAGCTACAAGGGGTCAAAGGGGCCAAAATTGCAAATTTTCGAAATATGTGAAATCTTTATTTTTCATCGGATTTCAATAGGATTTTTTCTTTGGATTCCTCTTGATGTAAGCTTTCAGCAGTATGGCAGCAGATTTTGCGTAGCTCTTACCGTTTTCAAGCTACAAGGGGTCAAAGGGGCCAAAATTGTAATTTTTCGAAATATTTGAAATCCTTATTATTCATCGGATTTTGATCAGATTTTTTTCTTTGGATTCTTCTTGATATAAGCTTTCAGTAGTAAGTCAACAAATTTGGCATAGCTGTTCCCGTTTCTGAGCTAAAGGGGCCAAAGGGGCCAAAATTGCAACTGATTCAAGCTCTTTATTGTGTCCATTTAATTACTGTATCAAGCTCTTTACTGTGTCCTTATTCATTTGAATTGAACTCATGTTAAAATTTCAGTATTCGACATGCTGCGGTCGTATCATGCTGCGCTCGGCATAGCCCTTTATTTCAAAAAGTGTAACAGATAGAGGTCAAGTGTAAATTGTAGAAATATTCAGCATATTAAGATCTACCCACCCTGAAATTTTGAAGAAAATCTAAAAACCCTTGTAAGAGTTGTTGCCCTTTTTTCACAGAATTTTCAAAATTTTAATATTTTTCGTCTTTTAATTCCAAAACTATAGAAGATGGAGGTTCATGTAAATTGATAAAACGTTTGCCATGCTGTGGCGACTTCAAAACTGGTGTAAAAAATTGTTCGTTGACCACCGTTTTCAAAATGGCCGCCAAAAAAAGGCAGGAAAATTCAACATTGTCCGATTTCAATGAAATTTGGTTTCCAAATAGATATTGATGTTGTGACTTCAAAACTGATGTTGAAAATTGTTTGTTGATGGCCATTTCAAAATGGCCGCCAAAAAAGGCGGGAAAATTTAACGTTGTCCGATTTCAATGAAATTTGGTTTCCAAAAGGAATTGATGTCACAACTTCAAAATTGATGTTAAAAATTATTTGTTGACTGCCATTTTCAAAATGGCCACCAATAAAGGCGGGAAAATTCAACATTGTCCGATTTCAATGAAATTTGGTATCCAAGTGGATATTGATGTCACTGCTTCAAAACCAGTGTTGAAAATTATTTTTGTTGACTGCCATTTTCAAATGGCTGCCAAAAAAAGGCAGGAAAATTTAACATTGTCCGATTTCATTGAAATTTGGTATCAAAATAGATATTGATGTTGCGACTTAAAACTGGTGTTGAAATTTGTTCGTTGACAGCCATTTTCAAAATGGCCGCCAAAAAAGGCGGGAATATTCAACATTGTCCAATTTCAATGAAATTTAGTTTCCAAATAGATATTGATGTTGAGACTTCAAAACTGATGTTGAATTTTGTTCATTGACCGCTATTTACAAAATGATATATTGATTTCAAAACTGGTGTCGAAAGCGGTCCTTAGCAAGAACGTTTTGTGTCAAAAAAGCCCAACAAAGAAATATAGTAAAACATTATCAGACTTTAAATACAGTTCAAGATGTGTTGTTCGAGGTACCAAAGTTTGAGAGACTGAAGATCAAGTGTATAACTTACAANGTTAGCTTGATTGTCGCAACTGAAAGCCAGGTGAGCAATACAGGCTCCTGGGAGCCTCTGGTTTCAGGTGATACTGGTATTTAACCACATGATGAGTCAATGCATGACAAAACTTCTGTAGCTGCTTCGAATAACAAACATACTTTTCAGATATTTTGTTTAGATAAATGCTCTTGAAACTTCTTTGAAACACCACTAAAACAGCCCTTTTGTGGGTGTGACTTAGTTGTTTGCAATTTTCACTTCGAAACCCCAATTGTCACTTGAATTTTTGCCTTTAACGGAAAGTGCTTGCTGTTTCCCCAAAATAGCCTGGAAATACCCCGGATGTAAATACAGTCATAACAGGACACAAAATATGCACCGATAAAAGGAGTACACCAATAATAGGCATATAAACCATATGTCAAGAATTATGCTCCCTGTTCCTATTATCGGTGTATTTGTGCATTTGGACATGTGTTCTTGCAATATTGCATGCACCCATGAAAAAAATTACATGAGCTGAGACAAAAAGGGTTAACCTTTCACATTTGACCTCAAAATATTTTGTTTACAGATTTATGATAACAATGCATGTGCTAAAAAGAAAACATCTGATTGGTCCATTTTTTTTTCACATGTAACCCAATTACTGGTGTATAGGGAAATAAGCTCCAATGGAAAGTATTTATTAGACGTTTTTTCAGGTGATACCGGTATTTGGTCACTTGGCGACGCAATGCACGACAAAACATCTGTAGCTACTTCGAAAAACAAACATACTTTTTCAAATATTTTGTTCAGATGAATGCTCTTGAAACTTTTTTTGAAACACCACAAAAACAACCCTTGAGTGGGAAAAAAGGTTAGTCATAGATTGCAAATCCCCCCTTCACCGTTTTTGGACCCATACTCCAGTTTGGTTTTAAAAATGTATATAAAAGAATCATCAATATCAATTTAATTTAAAATTAAAGATTTTTGCAGTCTTACTATTCAGAACAATTCCAACTGTTGTAAGGAATTGAAAAAGATATGGTTGCTAGATAGGATTCCAAAAAATAACAGGTCTTTGAGAGTTTTATGAAATTTACCAAAACCAGAATCAAACATTTTTACATTCTTACTATTGGAAACAATTACTGTTACTGTAAAGAATTGAGAAAGGTATGGTTGCTAGGTTGAATTCCCAAAAGATACTGGTCTTTGAGGATTTCAGGAAATTTACCAGAACAAGAGCAGAAGATGTTGGCAGTCTTTCTATTGAAAACAATGATACGTAATATAAGGAATTGAAAAAAGGTGTGGTTGCTATGTAGAATTCCAAAAAATAACAGACCTGTCTTTGAGAGTTTCGGGAAATTAACCAAAATTAGAATCAAAATGTTTTTGCAATCTGACTATTGAAATTGATCATCATTTATACTGTTAGGAATGGAAAAAGATAAGGTTGCTATGTAGAATTCCAAAAAAAAAAACAGGTTTTAAGACTTTCAGGAAATTTACCAATATAAGAATCAAAGTTTTTTGTAATCTGACTATTGAAAATGATCATTGATAAAATAAGGCACTAAAGAAGATATGGTTGCTAGGTGAAATTCCAAAAAGTAAAGGGTCTTTGAGAGTTTCAGGAAATTTACCAATATAAGAATCATATTTTTGAAGTTTAAAGTGTTCATACTAGAAGATGACATTAAAGAGTTCCTTAATTATATGATTTTATGTTACCTGTAGATGTTTTATGTTAAAAAATTATTGGTCTTTGACATTTTCAGGAAATTTATCAATTTGGTGCCAAAATTCTAAATTCTTATCTTGGATTCCAAAAGCAATTCAAGTTCTTCTCCATGAAAATGTAAACCACAAAATGAAAATTATACATAAAGTTCCAGTCATAATGCTGAGTACTTATTGTTTTAAGTTTTTTGGTCCCTTAAAGGCATGCCCCAGGGTCATGCCAAATGTCTGCTACCATTAGCAAATTACATAAACATAATGAAACTCATATAGAAAGTTTCAGCTTCCAAACATAAATACATTGTACTTAAGAAGATTTCGCATATTACTAGATAACTTGAAATACAATTTCACTCATTATTCTACCCTGAGGGTAAATTCCAAAATTCCAAAACCTTTGGCACAGAGAACTTTTATAGTGTTACTTATTCCCTTAAAACAAGGTTTCTGCAACTTAAGGTGTAAGATGAGTTCTAGATGACTTTTTTTTTTGTTTTTTGGACCCCCTAGAGGCAATGCCCTGCGTGGTTATACGAAAATTCCTAGACCCTCTGTGAAGTTGCTGCATAAAATGCCGGTCTATTCCTGGGTTTCAACTTCCTAGCCCAAATAGCCTTGGAGAATTCTTCAATATTGGATATCCCGAAAATTCATTTTGGCCCATAATTTGCCCTTAGGTCAGAAACTCCGAACCGCTAACGGGCTAGTGCAGATCATACTCTAGTATTGTGCCAAGTTTCAAGTTGCATTACATAATCCCCCGCTTTGGCTAAGTGGGGGGATAATAAATAAGAAGCAACGAAAATATGTACCAATAATAGGAGTACACCAATAATAGACATATAAACCATTATAACGGAGTGGCTATTTAGCCATTTATCCGGTACAAGCAAAATAGTCCACAGGCTACTTGATCGGCACCGGCAAAATAGAATGTAAACTATTTTGCCGGCATTATTAAAAAAATTTATAATGCATGGCTCAAATGCCCAAGGGACTGATGAAAACAGTTCAAGCAAGAGGGGTGTTTGAGCTATTGAGGTCAATTGTGATAAAATTCGAAAAATGGGTTGAGAAAAAGGGTTCAAGACATCCATATATATGCATGGTGTTTGAGTTATTCCAGTTCAAGCCATTGAAGTTTAGTTGTAAATACAAAAATATTTTATACACACAGACTGTATTTGATATTGTCATGATGTGACTTTGAAATAATATATTTTTTATTTATTTTGAATATAAAAATAGATAATTACGGGCATATAAGATATCAATTTTTTGAGGAGGTGAAATATTGGGGACTCAGTAGTGATCATATGGAAAGAACCAAAAAAAAAAGTACAGAATCAGAGACTGACAAAGCACATTTTTGAAATCAATATGATAAATTCTACATAAGATAATAAGCATAACACTTAAACAGGCTGATAAGTGATTATTTTTAGACAAAAGAAATGGAACTCTCATTAAACAAAACAGAAAAGGCCTACTTAGGTTGTTTTCAGTAGTTACAAATTCCAAAAAGTTGTTTGTAATTAGAAAATTTAATGATTTTTTGAATCGTGAATTTCATTAAGGTATAGAAATAATGTAAATGTTTGCCGTTTGGTTGTAAAGTTTGTAATTAGTGCATAAATTGCAGTTTAAGTGGACTGAAGTGGGTGTCTATGAATTTGGATGAATCAAATATACATCTCCGGATTTTCTCCAAAATTGGCATACTGATTCATAAAGAATTGATCAATATGTGTGCAAAAATTCATTTCCGCCCTTCCACGCAATTTCCCAGAATAAAACACCAAAGTTCGTGATTCTGCTACAATCCTTGGTCTATTTTTAGAAATGAAATCCAATTTACCTATATACGTCATGATTACAACTTAGAATCAGAGGCCATTTATGTAATCGTAATTTGATTTAATGGAACAGCAGACATTTGACTACCGTTCCAAAAATATTTAGATACAGAATCCCGAAACATTCCCATTAATTTCGTATAATTTTACCATAATGGGCTACATTGATCTCTGCCATGAGTGCCTTGGCAGTGTTTATAAATAACATTTACGGCCGATTAATGAACACAATGGAAAAAACCACCCTCACTTATTCCTTAATAACGGGATATCATTTTGGATCTTGGAAATATACATCTTTGAAATCAATTATTTCATATTTCCCTTTCAAGATTAATCCTTTGGCTATCTTTTAATACAGAAATTGTGTCCGCCCCCGGTAATTTTTTGCCTTTAATAATATTTTATTGTCGCCAGCTTAATTTTAGTGTGGTCGCAGTGAAGTCATTTGACATTAACTATAAACAATTGAACATGCAATAGCAGACAAATTGTTAACTTTTATTTTGTAAATGTTTTTGTTTTACTAAATGCATTGTACCTTTGTAATTAATATACCCGAACAAGCTTAATATCCAGCCGTTACTATGCACCATCAACAGACAGCGTGTTTCTAAAAAATGGCAGATGAAGTAGATGCCCACCTCATTAGCATGTTTAGAAGGCAACCACTTTTCGGACTGAGAAAACATTCTTCATATGAAATTTTAGATCTAAATTGAATTAAATAATAACATCGAAAGTTGGTTGATTTCCCATACATTTGATGAAAAACCTAGAGTCCAGCACCGCCCAGATGACTTCTGTTTTGGTTTGGTTTGTTTACATTTTATCTGCCATGTGATTGGTCAAAATGTAACAATGACATCATCACAAAATTAGTAGCCATACATTTGTAACTTTCAATTATTGTGTGAAAATGAATTTGGTTTTCATTAAATTGGTGTTTCGTTGCCATGGCAATGAGTGTTCATATTAAAAAATGTAAGATTTTGTCCATTTTTAACTTCCCTGGCCAAATGCCTTGCACATGCAAACTTTTTCCATCATTCCGTGTCTGTCATCGATCACTACATCACTCCAATAACTTTGATTCAAAGATCTTCGCTGAAGCTGCTGGGCCATTATACTAACCAAACATGGCCTGAACTATCATCAGGTTATGTATTTTTAGTTTCAAGTCTTGTTGGCTTGATCGAGTTTAGCAATATATACTTTGTATATTTAAAATTTTGATTTTGACAATTTTTAAGTTTCACCAAGTAAAAAATGGCACAATTATTTGTAGTGCAAGCTGCACATTTGTTCCATTTAACACGTGTGATTAAAATTTCAGATATAGAATATTTCCACAGATTTTGAATTGTGTTTACATATGCATTCAGAAATGAAGGATGAAAGCTCTGGTTTCAGCTGATGCTAAATTTAAGTAAACAAAAGTCCACTGTTATAAGTGGGAAAAGTCCACTTTTATAAGTGAAAAAAATTGGATTTCATAAGTGAACTTAAATCCACTGAAACTGTTTGAATTATAGAGAGTCGTGAAAATTTCAAGTTATATAAAAATTCAATTTATCAGTCTTTATAACTGGAGGAGGTCTGATGTATTGACAAGTGCTTGGTATAGAGTTTACAGTGGCTGAACAATTTTATCAGTTTGAAGTTGTATGTCTGTTGTACATTAATTCTTGATTTTATTTTCTAGTTATTAGATACAATGGAAAAGGCACCAGGTAACAAGTTGACATGGAGTAATATAGATCTGGCAAAGATAAAAGAAACTGTGGCAGAACTGAAGAAGACCTCATTACAAGTGTATGATACAATAGGGAAACTTACACCAGATCAGATAACCTATGACAATGTTTTAAAGGTATTAATATATTAAGTCAGTATGTTATAAATTGGTGATCTTGGTTTATAACCAATACAAAGGTTATTTGAATCTGATTTGACTTTTTTAAATGCCCTTAGAGTGGGTAAAAAAATAATGGGTATATAATTGGTGTATGAAGGTGATGCCAAAATATTGTCAGACCAAGACTGGTAAAATTCTCAATAGCTTACAAATTTGAGACAAGTTGTCTGACTGGGCTTTAAAAATTCTGAGTTCAGTTTATATCGGGTTTCAATTTTTCAACACTTCTGATTTCCGAACACATATGTAGGAGAAATTGTGATTTAGATGACACGTTTTTCAAGTTAAATAGAGATGCTATTTAAGCTAATCAGTTTAAGTTATTAGCATAATAGCAATGAAGTAATAAGGGTGAATTCAAAGAAAATGGCACCATGCATATTTTGTTATCTAGACTGAGAACTGTAAAATTTTTGATACAAAAGATTATATCAATGTGTAGAGGTATGTTGCATGTCCATGCAAAATTTCATGGAGATATCTTTATTGGTTAAAAAGTTATGCCTGAAAAACAAGCAAAAAATGTCAGTGCAACACTTTTTGTGACATTTTTTTAAACACTACTTTTTAGCTCACCTGGCCTAAAAGGCCATGTGAGCTTTTGCCATCACTTTGCGTCCGTCGTCCGTCCGTCGTCTGCCGTCCGTCGTCCTTCAACAATTTCAAAATTCTTCTCCTCTGAAACTGCTGAGCCAATTGTAACCAAACTTGGCCTGAAGCATCATCAGGGTATGCAGTTTCAAAATTGTGTTCGATTAGTCCGAAGACCAAACAACATGGCTGCTGTTACTAAAAATAGAACATAAGGATAAATTGCTGTTTTTTGCAAATAACTCAATGACCATTACAGATATCAAAAATCTGACGGGGCAAAAGTGATCAGCATAGCAAGATCTACCTGCCCTGCAATTTCCAAGAAAATCTGAAAACCCGTCTTGGAGTTATTGCCTTTTTTTTGTAAAAATTTGCAAAATTTTAACTTTATCAATTTTTTATCAGAAAAACTATAAGAAATACAAGTCATCTTTAAATTGCAAAAATGTTCAGCATGTCAAGATCTACCCACCCTGAAATTTTGAAGATAATCAAAAAACCCTTGTAGGAGTTATTGCCCTTTTTTCACGGAATTTTCAAAATTTTCATATTTTCATCTTTTATTTCCAAAACTATAGAAGATGAAGGTTAAGTGTCAATTGATAAAATGTTTGCAATGCTGTGGCAACTTAAAAACTGATGTTGAAGATTATTGGTTGACCGCCATTTTCAAAATGGCTGACAAAAAATGCAGGAAAATTCAACATTGTCCGATTTCAATGAAATTTGGTTTCCCAATAGATATTGATGTTGCCACTTCAAAACCGGTGTTGAAAATTTTTCGTTGACCACCATTTTCAAAATGGCCACCAAAAAGGCGGGAAAATTCAACATTGTCCGATTTCAATGAAATTTGGTTTCGAAAAAGGTATTGATGTAGCAACTTCAAAACTGATGTTAGAAATTATTTGTTGACAGCCATTTTCAAAATGGTCGCCAAAAAAGGCTGGAAAATTCAACATTGTCCGATTTCAATGAAATTTGGTTTCCAAAAATATATTGATGTTGCAACTTCAAAACAGGTGTTGAAAATTTTTCGTTGACCACCATTTTCAAAATGGCCGCCAAAAAGGCGGGAAAATTCAATATTGTCCGGTTTCAATGAAATTTGGTTTCCAAAAAGGTATTGATGTAGCAACTTCAAAACTGATATTAAAAATTGTTTGTTGACCGCCATTTTCAAAATGGCCACCAAAAAAGGCGGGAAAATTCAACAGTGTCCGATTTCAATGAAATTTGGTTTCCAAGTGGATATTGATGTTGCTACTGCAATACCGGTGTTGAAAATTGTTTGTTGACTGCCATTTTCATAATGGCCGCCAAAAAGGCGGGAATATTCAACATTGTCCGATTTCAATGAAATTTTGTTTCCAAAAAGGTATTGATGTAACAAACTGATGTTAAAAATTGTTCGTTGACTGCCATTTTCAAAATGGCTGCCAAATCAACATTGTCTGATCTCAATGAAATTTGGTTTCCAAGAGGATATTGATGTCACTACTGCAAAACCGGTGTTGAAAATTGTTTGTTGACTGCCATTTTCAAAATGGCTGCCAAAAAGGCAGGAAAATTCAACATTGTCCGATTTCAATGAAATTTGGTTTCCAAATAGATATTGATGTCATAAGTTAAAGATATGGTGTTAAAAATTGTTTGTTGACTGCCATTTACCAAATGATGTCTCGACTTCAAAACTGGTGTCGAAAGTGGTCCTAAGCAAGACAGTTTTTGTCAAAAAGGCCCAACAAAGAAGTACAGTAAAATATGATCAGACTTAAAATAGAGTCCAAGTTAATGATGGTGTTTGCTCTACCAAAGTTTGAGAGACTGAAGTTCAACTGTATAATTTACAATGTTAGCTTGATTGTGGCAACTGAAAGCCAGGTGAGCGATATAGGCTCCAGGGAGCCTCTGGTTTTAAATACATATAAAATAAAAAATACTGATATCTTTTTCAGTGTAAGACTTTTCACCTAAAGTTTAACATCTTGAGTTAGGAATTCAGTATCTGATTTGTCAATATTAGCAAATGTGTTGCTGCAGTTGGCACAAGAACAATTGGAGTCCCATGTCTGGAGTGCAACTGCAAAAATAGAAAAAACTGCAAATAAATGAATACTATGAAAATTCTATGTGAAAAATTACATATTTACATTTTTTAATGTAGAAAAATATCAATTCCACACGAAAGATATATTACTGAATATTCTAATAACAACATCACCTCCTGATGGGTCATTAAATATATCCACCCTTGTTTGTCTGGAGTGCAACATTTGAAGTTTAACAAGTCCTCTTTCCCTGTTTATTGATTTTTAAACCACTATTGTTTGTTGTTTCAGACAACATTGATATAAAGATCATTTATCCAAGAATGGAACCTTTTTTCAGGGACACACTTATAATTTAATTGAGAGCAATGTTTATTAATGCTTATTTTTAACAGTTCAAATGAAAATCTAAGCACTAAACAACCATTTTTTGAAAGAGTGTAACAGTTTCAACAATTTTAATGAACAACTGGGTCATTCTTTCAATTTCAGACTCTTTTTGTAGGCGCTTAATAGCGAAATCACATTCTTTTTTTAAAGAAATGCTGTATTTATTTTGTTTGGCCTATGAATATTGCTGACTGTAGGTAAAATAGGTAAGAAATATAGGCATGTATTAAGCTTCATTTTTTAAAGAAATTATAGACATTAAATCATATCTGATGCTTTATTTTGATTGTTTCAACTACATAGTCAACATGTTGCACTCCAGACTTGTTTCTGATTTTTTTGTTAATTCTAACATGGTAAGTCTACTTCAAGGTTTGATTGTAAATAAAAAACCAAGATTATAGTCAAAATAACATATACAAGAATTAAAAGGCTGGTTAAACATGCAAAATACCAGAAAGTTTCAACAAAAAGGGCCAGAAAACGACAATAAAAACTTAAAACCATTTGATTTTTTGTCATTTCCCAAGCTTTTTTCCTAATCTTTCTGCTGAAGTTTTCATGGTTATTGCTGGACTAGACATTCCTCATATACTCTACATGGTAGCTTGATCATTACCTTTACTCTTCATTCACACTTCACTCCAAAAAAACTTTACAAGTTTTAATTTGTGAGAGGTTTTAGAAATATGTCTGGAGTGCAACATTTTCACTATGCAGTTAAAAGAATCAAAATGCAGCATTGATTTTGGCTTTAATGTTTATAATTTCATGAATAAATATAAGCTACATGTCTATATTTACAATTGTTAAGTTTACCTGATATTTTTGGAACTTGTAGACATAACAAATAAACAAATTTCACATATCAAAATTCTAAAAAACCACATTTTGAGCTATAAAGCAAAAAATTATTGAAAGAATGGCTAAAATTTGCCCTAAAGTAATCAATCTAATTGTCTCTCTTAAAAAATCAATATTGCATAAGTCTTTTCTATGATTATGTTAAAAATAACCTTTTTATAATTATGGTCAATACTTGTTGCACTCCAGACAACATAAATGTTGCCCTAAATCAGCAAATAGTTAGT